>VDFB02281492.1:434017002-434198288 GCA_007258455.2 Sequoia sempervirens | reverse complement strand
AATTGAGTGAGAGACTTGGGAGAGAGAGATGAAGAGAGAGGGAAAGAGATAATATTTTTAAATATTTTATATATTAGTAAGATATATATATATATATATATATATATATATATATATATATATATAAATATTTATACATTAACTAAAATATTGAAATAATATTTAAATATTGTACATAATAATATAATATATTATATATTAAATACATAATTCAGTAAGAGATTATCATAAATTGTATATTATATATTACATTATAAACTACATTTTTTATTATATATTAAATTATAAACTTTATCCTTTTTTTAAATCATATATTATAAATTGTATAACATTTTTGCAACTCTATATAAAACATATCGAATATTGGATTCAATTCGGATATCCATTTCAAATTGGATATCCAATTTCAATTGGATATTAGATATGTCTGACAGAAAAATTTAATGCCTAGGGATTAGCCTTGGGCTTGCTTTGGATTTTGGTTCAGACCTGCCAATGTTAAGAAATCAATACAAAAAACGTGTTTAACAACTTACCTTGCATTTCCAGACTTTGCCCATATGGTTGAGGACATTTTTTTTACCCAAAAATTGATGAAACAAAAAGGGTTTGTAAAGGACCTTCTCATCTTTCCACCAATATAAATTATACTTTAGTTTGAATCTAATAAATAATTATTATTCATTTTCTATTATAATTATTACTAAATTCCTAATTGATACCTTGATTGAAAAACATCTATATCTTTCGAACAGTATCACATTTTTTGAATCCAAAACATCCATCACATTCTATGCTTCACATACTATAGGATTAAAAAAAATGAATTTCATGAAGTTCAACCAAGTTAAGGTGGTCGGACATATGAGTTTTTATAGTTTTTTTAAGTTGTAATAAAAAATTCATAATTAATTATTTACATGGAAAAAAATTACAAAATAATATGAATCACATCTAGAAATGAGTGCTCTACTTATATATAAAATCTTATAAAAAAATATTATCATTTTATTATAGTTAGGGTGGTCAAAGAAACACCTACTTCTTATTTTTTCCCTAAAATTTAAGTATTGCTGCATTGAAATTTCAATTTTTCACCAAATAGATTTATTTTTTTAGAAAAATAAACCTAGTAGTTTAGAAACTACATTCAATTTTCCACATAGTCTATTCTTACATGTTTTTGAAATAATATAGATAGCTTATTCAAATTTTTACGTCAAGTTTCCTAACTCTAATTTTTCTAAATTTTCATTGCCACTTAAGGGCCTGGTTTTTCCATGATCATGACCTTGCACATACCCCACACTCACTAAATTTAAGTGCTTGTTCTACCATCTACTTTTGTGGTTTTTCCTCTAATACTGGGGTAAAAATGTTGTACAGCTTTTGTAATTTATCTTTTTGTGATTATTTCTCATGGTTGATGCCTTGTACAGCATCTGATATTGTCATTCAGATTTTGTATATCTGGTTTAGGCTGGTTTTTTTGGCTAGTTTGAGTTAAAGCTACTGCTAGTAGCTCTATTCTTGTAATTATTTTTCTTTGTTCAATATAAAAAATAAAATACTGAGGTGGAGCATGTGTGAAGGCTGAGAGCCATCATTATTGACAAGATACATGTCTAATCAATTATAGTAGTACCTATTGGTACACTCACTAGGGTGCCTGCTCAAGCAAGAGTATTATTAGCAATTATTGTATCTTAATTAAAAAACAAGTCCAAATTCATAAGAACACGTAATTGATAAAGGTAGTAGTAAGCTTCCTAAAGAAAATGTTCCATGTTGAGATAGTCCAAAACTTTGAATGGGTTAGCAATTTTATGAACTATATACAAAAGGTTGGTAATGTTTAATCCAATTAATCTATATGGTCTACACTCTATTCCTTTTTCTCATATGCGTATAATGTTTTCCCATACATGGTATTTTTATTTCATGGCAATATTTTGAAGATACTTATGGGTGATTGGGAGTTTGGGTAGGTGTTTGAGAATCATGCATTTTGTGTAGTTGCTTTAGACTACATGTTAAGGTGGAGGGGGTAATTTTATAGTTTTTTTTCTATTTTTCTCCTTGATAGGTCATGACTGCAAATAGTTCTATTTGGAATTTCAAGTTAAACTCTTAGCTCCCTTGGTACAGATGCTCTAAATGTTTAAGAATGTATTCCAGCATTAAGATTAATATAAAATTTTTAGGGCTTTGGCCATTTACCAAAAAAAAATTAAGAATATCCTTTGGTTTAAAATATTCCCAACAACCCTCTTAATCTATAAAATTGATATTTTTGTCATTTCCTAAAAAATGGGCATGGTAATGCTGCCATTTTGGAAATTTCTAAAATTATTTAAATCTCTACATTACACAAAGCAAAGTTAAAAATAAAGGAGATGAGAGGATTTTTTACTCCCCTAATCATTCTCCTATAAATAAAATTGAAGCTTAATGCTCAAAAAAATCAACAAAGGAAAAATCCTCAATGCTCTTCCACTTTCAAAATGTGAAATTTTCAAAGAATTCCACATGAGGAGTTATGAAATAAATAATACATAATCCCTTCCTGATTCATATTGCAATAGATCTGACCACATCGAATTCTAATAAGGATTGCATTCCCAATCAACAATTTTCCAAATTGCTCAAACAATGTTTTTTCTCACTATTTTCCCAATTTCACAACAAAAAAATGAAAGATAATTCCTTTTTCTCTATTTACCCATTTTACAACTCAATTAGAAATTAATAGAAGTTCATATTTCAATTTTGGAATTCAAAACATTATAAATTTCTCCCACGATCAATTTGACCAATTAAATCCATATAAGAACAATATATAATATGTAATTTAAACATTAAATCCATTAGAGAATATTTTCATTTAAATTTATGAAATCAAGAATTCAAATAGGATAATCAAATCACACATAACTCGCAATTCCCAACCTAAAGAATTTCACAATTAAATAAAACAATAGATTAATTTCATTTCTTGTTTCATTCTATTTTCTCTTTTTCAAAGCATAGAAAATATTTAAATAATAAATATAAGAACCATTTAAATTCCTAATATTTCATTTATGACAAAATTATAGAATGTAAACCATCAATTAAATAAGATATTTATGGGTTGTTCATGACACAATGATTCCAAAATAATTCCTATATTGAATCCTAGGTTTACATAGGGTCAAATATAACACATATCATACTTAATTTGAGTACAATCAGGGAATGATATGAAGGGGGCCAAAGTGACATTTTCAGACTATTAGGGAATAACTTAGACCTATGTAGCTAGGTGGAGAAATAATCATGTACCTATAACCATTCAATGCACATCAGGGGTACTTGCTCAATGTGTGTGTGTGTGTGTGTGTGTCTATGTATATAGCTAAAGCACAACATAATCATCACAATGAGGTCCAATGACATAAGAATAAAATGACATCTATGCATCCATCATATAAATCATTAAATAAATCATTCCTTTTTAACATTGAAATAATCAAGATCCCATTTAATCATGGCATAATAATGCATTTCACTAGATTGAAGAAAATTGAAATATCCAAACATATAAGTGTATAAAATGTCAACAACTAACATGTTGAGGAATCTCAACTTGAATATGCAGTAGCTCATACACACCATTAAGAGCCATAAAATAATCACCACATCAAACACAAGGAAATGATGAAGGTAAAATCTTAATCTCAGATTATCAAGAAATTAAGAGGGACACTACATCTCTCCCTTGTTGGCTTACTAATGTGTCTTAGCATGAGTCTCATCCTTTAGGGTTAGCTTTGTTCTTGATTGGCAATGAATTTTGCTATGGGTTCATTGGGGAACCCATAACAAAATAAATGTTACCATCCCCCTCTATATATACTACATTATCAAAAACCCTAAGCATGGGAATCGTTTAGCACTGGGCAGCTTAGGTAAAATTTCATGTGGACCACCATTAACCCCATATAAAGATAGATATTATCAATAAATTAATAAAATGCATGATACCTACTTCATCAACTCCTATATATATCTTATCAAATTATTAGGTGTAATGTTAGTACATTAAATATAAATGTATTTTAATAATGACTTAAGACAAGGGATCTAAATGAGTCTTATAAGGAATTGATCTAGTTGTGTGTAGATTAAATTTATATATACATCTATTTATCAACTATATGAAAAAAATTATTTAATTTTGAAATGAATATTTTGATTATATGATTATACACATATAGTATATATTATTTCCATTGTCATATATAATAATTATTAAAAATATATTTAATTTAACATTTAAATACATATAAATATTTATTAACAAGTGCCACATAGTGGCTAGTACTTGCCTTTATAGTATTTTAATTATAGTATTTTAGATAATTTAATAAAAATAAATGTATGTTTTGTGAATGTGAATAAAATTAAATGTTAGTTTTGTTAATTATAGTATTAACATAATCATTTAAAAATGTTACATTAATTTAGTTTTTATTAAAATTATATAAAAAATATATTGATCATTATAATGTAAATTATAGTATAATGCATGCCTATATTTAGTTTAATTGAATAAAAGGTAGTTACATACATTTAAATATTAATATTAATAATTATTAATCTTATCTTAATTATATTATATAAAAATAATTATCTTATATAAAAATAATTATATATTAAATTTTTTAAATATTATTACATCTAAGAGGCATTCTATCAGTCACAACAAGGGATCAAAAGACCTGAGTACATAAAAGATAAATGGTCTCAGTTACAGATTGAAGAAAATGAAGGGTCAGCAGTGGAGAGATTTGAAATGTCACGAATGTGGAAGGCGACATTTACGGAGGTGGAAGGAGCTAGAAGATTAAACAGTTGGTGTTTAGATGCATTGTACTAAAACTTTTATTGCATATTTTGGTGAGAGCACCATTGGGAGAGTAGTGTTGGTGGACTCTGGTTTCTGGTGGATTATTCTTCTTCGCGCTTATGCAAAGTCTACAAGAGACCATTCTCTACCCAATATTCCCGAGATCCAATGCGGGATGAGGCTTAATTTGAGTGTATGTTTATCAGAGGGTTTTGACACCCTTGCCACACTACTATGTGTTGATGGCTTCAACATGATTGAAAAAACTAGGATGGGAATTTATGGCTACTGATTGAAATCTAGACATTAATTTTTATGGAACATTGGTGTTCAAGCAATATGTTGAAGCTTGAAAGTGAGGGAAAAGAGTTCATGGAGAAGATCGACAAGCCTGTCCACACCTTGAGCTCTCTTGCCACACCGGAGCAAGCATGTATCTTAAAGGACTTACTGGAAGAGAGATTGGAATACCTAATCAGAGATATGCCTTGCAAGATGGTGTATCCTGCACTTGATGGCCACGATTGGTGTATTTTCATAAGCTATGATCCAAAGAATAGCAGGTGGAGCTACACAACAGTGGCTCTTGGCTAGGTAGAATCTTTTATATTTTATTTTTTAAATGTGATCTTTAGCTTTTCTGTTCAACCAATTGTGGTGACTATAGATAACATGTTGAAGTTAATATTATATTTTATCTTTTAATTTAGATGTGTTTTGAATTTTTTGCTCTGTTGCAAACAACACATTGTAACAGATATGCATTTCCAATCACAGCTCGAAATTGTGAAATTGTGACATTCTTTCAAGCTTCAAGGTCTTTTCCTTTAACCAAACACTGCATAGAAGTGTAAGCCATGATATTAGATATAGAAAAACCACATAGCGTATAATATTTTGCAAATTGGTTGAAGGATACCTACGGATGCTTCGACATCTTGGTGAGATTAAACACAAATTAGATTAATTACGTCTCTTTTGTTTCAGAACTCAAAGTTCTGTATTTCCAATTCAGACTAAAATTGTGTATTTCTGATGTAAATCATTCGATGATTCACCACTAAATCAAAGGCTAACTGAATGATCAACGAAAGTTACAAAGTTATCTCACTCGATGAACAATCTTTAGTACTTAATGAACAATCTTTAGAGGATGTTGAGCGGTTTAAAGAGGCCATTTAAAACTCCACCACAACAAGGGCATTTAATACTCCACCACAACAGTAAATAGGTAGTTACTTGATAGATTTCTCTGGTTGTTACAATCAATGTAATATTTATATCCAACTGTCAATGAATGTTAAATCATGGTTGCCCAATTTATTGATGGCAATTATAATACGTGATGTTTCCAACGAGGCTATGCACCCCACTATGCAGATATTTTGATGTAATTTACCCATGATCAAATCATTGTTGAGCTCAAGAGGGATAAAGATTGAAAAGAACCCAACTGAGTTAAATTGAGATTTGATGGCCTAACAAACATGGTTAGGTTTAGAGTTAAAATTGGGATTAGGGTTAGGGTTAGGGTTAGGGTTAGGGTTATGGTTAGGGATAGGTTTATAAATGATAAAATATAGTAATTTGGTTAGGGTTAAAGTTAAAATTGGGATTAGGGTTGGGGTTATTATCACGAATAGGGATTTGGGTTAGGTTAGGGTTAGGGTTAGGGTTAGAGTTAGGGTTAGGGTTAGGATTATGATTATGGTTAGGGTAAAGGTTATCAACGCGAATAGGTTTATCATCACAAATAGAATTAGGGTTAGGATTACGATTAGGGTTAGTGTTAGGGTTAGAATTAGGGTAAGGTTTATCATCACAAATAGGTTTATCATCATGAATAGGATTAGGGTTAGGGTTAGGGTTAGGGTTAGGGTTAGGGTTAGGGTTAGGGTTAGGGTTAAGTTTAGGGATAGGTTAGAGTAAAAATTTGGATTAGGGTTGGGGTTATCATGACGAATAGGTTTCTCATCATGAATATGGATTAGGGTTAGGGTTAGGGTTAGGGTTAGGGTTATGGTTAGGGTTAGGGTTAGGGTTAAAATTAGGGTTAGTTTTATCATCACAAATAGGTTTATCATCACGAAAAGGATTAGGGTTACGGTTAGGGTTAGGGTTATGATTAGGGTTAGGGTTATGGTTATGGTTAGGGCTATGCTTATGGTTAGGGTTAGGGTTACTATTACGGTTGCAATTAATAGTAGGGTTTGGGTTATCATCACAAATAGCGATTAGGGTTAGGTTTAGGGTTAGGGTTAGAGTTATGGCTATGGTTAGGGATAGATTTATAAATGATAAAATATAATAATTTTGTTAGGTTTAGAGTTAAAATTGGGATTAAGGTTGGGGTTATCATCACAAATAGGTTTATCATGATGAATAGGGATTTGGGTTATGGTTAGGGTTAGGGTTATCATTGTGAATAGGTTTATCATCACAAATAGGATTATAAATGATAAAATATAGTAAATAATATAATATAATAATATTATTATTTATCTAATAATATAATAAAATAATATATATTAATTCATGTTATGTGTAGCGTTGCCACTACTATTAGCATATACATATATATATATATATATATATATATATATATATATATATATATATATATATATATATATATATATAAAATTTAAGATGTATAAATTATGTTGGGATATATGGAGGCATTTAATTTTTCATCATTCAACTTTAATATAGATGTATTAAATTGGAAAAGTAAATGCCTACGTAATTTATATATCTTAAATTTAAGATATATATGCTAATAAAGATATTTAAACAAAATAAAAATAAAATGAAATGATAGTATAATATAATTAAAAGAAAAAAATGACAATTATATAAATATAAAATTTATCAAATAATTATGTTATCAATATGTATAATCTAATAAAAATTTATTAAATTATATTTATTGCTTAGATAATATAAATTTAAATAATAGTTTTTAAATTATTTTATATTAAATTAAATATAAATAAAATGAAATTATTATATAATGTAATTATAAGAAATAATTAAATTATTATTATTTAAACATTAAATTTATGTAATAATTTTGTTAAAAACAATATGTATAACATGTGAATCTATCTAAAATATTATAAATATACATAAATTTTTAAAACACAACAAAATAAATAAACATATAATATTTAATATTACAAAAATAATATATATATATTTTAAATTAAAATTTACATTAAAAAATATATATGAAAACCCCATTAATATTTATTTGGATATTACACTTTCCGTACTATTATTCGTGGAAAATATCATCGTCGTTATTATTCTTTCGCTTTGGCTCTTACGTAGATTCTATTCTCTACACAAAACCGCAAATCATGTGTCCCTTTGCCTTTTCCTTTTCCTAACAACGATGGACTATGTGCTACAAGATATAAATTTTCTTTTAGTACTTTTGATTTATTTAAAAGTATAAGGTTGTGTATGTAGTATTTTTCACTTTTAGCTTTCTATTTATTTTAGCATTAAGTATAATTCAGTTATTTTATTTTTTAAAATAAATTGTTTTTAGACTATTTTATTTATTTAGATATGATATTTCATATAATAAAATGAATGGTTTATTTATTTTTTTATTTTTTTATTTCATGATTGAAGGTAGTAATTTGTTATATTTTTGTATTTTACATAATTTTAGATAGGTTCAATCACACATATATTTCATAAATTCAAATTTATCTCTTTTTTAGTAATTTACTTTTTTCTAAATTCTTCTAATTTACTTTCATTTTAAAAATTATGGTCAAGAATGCTTATTCAAGTAATTGAAATAAAATAAAAACTAAAAAACAATCTTTTGTTACTTCTAAAACACCCCTGTCATTTTTAGACATCTAAAACATGATTCTAACTACCAAGGGCATCTTCCATTGCTACTCACACCACCTAACTCCATAGCCATGGCTTCTTACATTTGTACATAGAACTACATGCTCAAAACATATTTCCATACTACTATTTGTTGAGCTTCTCTATAGAATTAAATGAGCATATTCCTAATAGGAATATTTTTTCTATCCAGACATTAACACATACTAGAGGAGGCATTGAGGTTTCTTAATTCAATAGACAATGTAACATCGTAAATTGTCACCCTTGACAATTTCACACTGTGTTTGGCTCTCTCCTAAGCGTGTGTGCCTAATTATGCATATTAATTACCCGTTTAATAATCATTTTTGAGAAACTGAATTAAATCAATAAAACTAAATAAAATATTTATTTAACAAACATTTAGAAGAAAAATGGCGCTAGACTAGGGCACCAATGCCCCTATCCTACCTAATGACGCCCTAAATCTAAAGTTTTATTATAGACCTCAATATGTTTATGAATCTAAAATAATTTATCATCTTATTATAAAGGTTAATGCAAAATATGTTGAAACTCATAATTATAATTCTTTCCATCTATTTGAACACCAAATGAAATTTTGATCTTTCAAGAAATCGTAAAAGGAAATGAATGCAATTTCAAGAGCATACATATCTACAACACTCTTTTAGCCAATTTCATGTCTACAACACATCAACAAATCTATGTTCATCCATTGTAAGATGTTTCATGATTTATTTTGTTTATTATTATTATCACTAATATTTGCAAGATGTCTAAGAATCCTCCAATTTATCCTTGGACATGATGAGAAAAGTGATTTCACTACAACACAATATGCAAATTTGAGTGGTAGGTTATAACAGTGTCATTTATCATTCATTTTTATCCATTTTCCTTTACTCCCCATCGAACAAAAAAATTATATCATTGTCATCATAGTAGTTTATGGAGGTGCAAACAAAAAATTAGGGTTTGACTAAGGAAAATCCCTATACGACACAACCCTTCACTCCCTTTCATTATTGTAGGTTACAATTCTAAATTAGATTCAAGTGGATTTAAGATCTCAAGGCATCATAACCCTAAGAAAGGCATGCAAGCACCTTCTCTCATTGAATTATGGCAAGTTGATTATTTGCAAACTGTCAAACTTCAAATTTTGATCCTGATGGGAAAAGACCTTCAGACTATGATACACCAGTACATATTTTGAAACCCTAGAAAACACGATTTCTAGGCTAGGGTGTTCATTCCCCTATCCAAAAAATTCTACACCAAATTTACATGTGAGGCTCCTCTTTGTCTACACTTTTTAGTTCTACTTTGTTTACATGTCCTTTTACACTGAATTATCCATTTCTTGTATCATTTCATATTTTTAGTCTTAATTTACCTAGTTTACAACATTTCACATCATCATATCCACATTTGATCATCTCATCATTCAAAAAAAAATGAAGGGGACCAAAACCTTTACTAGGATGGTTGGCTCTCACTTTAGGATATTAAAAAAAAAAACATATCTTATGGTTCCTTTTGTATGTCCACCATTTTTTTATGGTGGAATGAGTGATTTGGGTTAACTATTTACCATAGATCTCATTTCATCACCTCACACTTTTATGAATCTAACATCTCCTAAACCTGTATTTTATTATTTACATAGCATATTCTATAATTTGATTGAATATTAAATTATTTTAATATACTACTACCCATATTATGTGTAGGGTAGGGGGCCCAACCACACCAAGGCTCCAAGTCATGAGGAGCCAAGAGTGGAGGGCTGCCCCCTAAACTACCTCAGGTTGGATAAGCATTTTAGGTCAAAGGTAGAGAATGAAGAGCACCATCAAGTGCTTCTACCACGAGCTACTAATCCAAATGTTGGATGGCACTAAATGATTCAATTTCTAGAACCTGAACCATACCTCAGACTCTCTACTCAAGGACATAAGTGTTGGTTAGGAACGATAATGCAATATGTTGGAATCTCTCTAGGGCATTGGCCTCTATACATCCAGAAAGTTTAAAAGTACAACTTAGAGTAGAAAAAGCCTACTAATAGTCTAGCCAATAGAATTTACCATACCAAACAGAACAATAAATTACTATAAAGATGATAAAGAAGATAACTAAAATGAAGGTAAAAAATATCAAGTCACTATGAGTCTAGTTTGCTACAAAGCTCCACATGAAGACATTCCTACATGTAACCAAGAGAGGAAAAATGTTGGGGTTGTATAGGGGTTTTCCTTAGTCAAACCCCAGCTTTGGTGTTTCTACCTCCACAGATAGCTAGATAGATAAAGAGAAATAAAAATATGATAAAGGAAATGCTAGAAAGGAGAATATCAAACACTATGAAAAAAATAGTGCTACTCTATCAAACCACAATGAAAGAAGCATAGTGATGCAATACCAACTCCACCCAAAGGAACTCAAGGCCAATGAAGGGAGAATGAAAGACTACGATCTTGGAAAAGTTGACACGGCCATAGTGTTGACAAAGGAGGTCTCACAAGACACCAAAATCATAGTTCTACAATAGCACAACATGTTCTCAATGGAGTTGATAGAGAAACAAATTGCTAAGCAATGCTCAAGAGTACAAGCTAGTGTGTAGAATTTTTTCCAAAGAGATTGTACAATATTGTAGAAGATGGAATACAAATGAGATAGATGCATTTGAAGATGAAAATAGGAGGGAAAGAGTCATTCCTAGGTCGACTAGTCAACACAGAGGTGGTATGCTTCATCCCTAATGGGGAATGTAATGTCCCTACAAATTTTAGAGGTAGGAATTTCTTGAGAGGCTAGTGTGACACATAGACGTCCATGTGTTGCATGCACATCCCTAATAGAAATTCCCCCACTGACACAAGAGAAGCACGAGGTGGATGTGAGACAAGTAGGTGATCTAGATTTTTTTAGTCGCATTTGATTTTTCTAAAGTGGAGGGTGTAAAAGAGGAATTTGTGAGTGGGGTGAAAATTCACTCCTATAAATTTTTCCCCCATTTTAGTGAGCATGAGTGTCAATTAATGTTTGGTAAAGTAGATCGAAGAGGTTAGAAATGTATACCTAAAGCATTAAGGAAGAAAATAGGAATATGACGAACTCAAAAGCGAAAGGTAGGAAAATAACTCCAAGGGTACTCTCCCATGAGGAGGTGTGCAAAAAGGACTTTGTAAATTCTTAGAACTATAGAGTTAATCAAAGTGCAACTGAAGGCCAGTAGACTAATGATGGAAAAATCTTGTAGGATGCAAGTCCATCACAGATCCTTGGACTTGCAAAGAGGGCACCCCCAGGTACTCTCTTCGTAAGGAAGTCCAATGTAGGGGAATCCATAGATTCAAATTGCAAAGCAGTTTCACAGGTGCACCTACACAGAAACATGTTAATTCATAGATAAAACATGTTAGAAATCAAAAAGCGATCATGTAGGAAAACAAGCAAATAGTCATGTAGATAGTCAAAAATTGAAAGAAGAGATTTCAAAGGGGTCCCTTAGGAACCCTTAAAAAGAAAAGGGGTCCACTCAAGGGATGCACATTTTTGAAAGTGCAAGAATTATTTTCGTAAATCAATTCAACATCAAGGAATCCTTTTGAAAGATGTTCACTTCATCAAAGAATTTGAAAGGGAGAAGGTCCCCTCATAAGGGGAAGGTAAACTTTACCTATAGGAGAAGGCACTCCCTCGTCGAACGAAGGTTTGTCAAATTATTTCTTTGTGAACCCATGATGAAGGGAAAGTATTCTGCTAGGGGTCCTTGTGAGGAATGCGATTTTTGAAAAATGTTTTGGAAGGATTTTCAAGAAAAGATTTGTTTCCCATCGAATGTGTTTTTTGAAAATTGAAGTGACATGATAGCCCCCCCTTAGGATGGTGCATGTTGAATGTAGAGGCATGTGACATCCTAGGGAGAGAAAAGTAATAATGAAAAAGTGATGTTCTAGCTCACAGAACATAGCGAGATGTAACCATGATAATGTTGTTGCACACACAAGGGAAAACACATGAGCACCACAACATCACAAAGTAACCGTGAAAGATGAGATGATAAAGAATGTAAAAAAAAAAGAACAAAAACACTACAAACAAAAGACACAAGGGTGATCTAATATTTTCGAGGACAAAGCTGCTCATAAATATAGATAAGTATATAATATTATATTACTGAATTTTCATCAACCCCCTACTATATAAAACCATATGAAAAATTCACAAGAAGTAAAAATAAAAATAAAAAATGGGTCAAAATGGAAGGGAAGCCTAAATGCCCCCAACACTTTGCATCATTCCCAATTATTGAAAATTTATATACATAACAGAGGAAGAATGGAGTAACAAATATAATAACTTTTATGACACATAAACACTCCTATATCCAAGCACCTATGAGGGTGACAAGGGTCATTTAGGAACACATAATGCAAGCATGGGGGAACACAAACACACACAATCTACACTACATATAAAGAAGAGGTGCCTCCTAGTCCTCATCAACCAATAGTTTGTTAGCTTCCTAATATTGATCATTATAAGGGGGTGGAGGATGAGCTTGCAAGGGTAAAATATCAAGGGGGAACCCTCTGACCTCACTCATAACAAGAGCTAAGGAAGAAGGTCATGCAAGGTTTTCTTTGCTCAGTCCTTGTGAGGTAAATGTTAGCGACTTCACGAAGATCACTAAAAGGGCCAAAACCTTGTCCAAAGAGTTAAACATGCACTTCACAAGAGTTCCATGTGTTAAATCGATGGACGAGGGAGGCGACGCTCAAGATTCACTACTAGGCTCACCAAGAGACTCGAGAGAAATGACAAAATCTAAGTATGCAAGGACTTCTTTTGTCTCCAAGATGACACATGCTAATGCAAAGCCACCCTCCAAAGATTGTGAACCCCTCTTTCAATCCCCATTGCTAGCAGGGTTGTCCTCCATATTTTTCTTTGTTAGAGGATGTGAGATACCCACGGATGAGGTAGAAGGCGTAAAAGAAGAGGAGAAAACCATGACGGACATCACCGAGGTATTTGACATGTCCACAAGCTTTGAAAATGGTGGGATGTGTAAGAGAGACATTAGGAGAGGTAGCTCAACCAAAGGAGCAATAAGCACCTACACCTTTTTTGGGTGAGGGTCATTTACACTCACAGCAGGATCTGGAAGCAAGACCGAGGCTAATGGAAGTGAAGTAGAAGGGATGGGAGAGGAAGATGTAGTAGAAGGTTCCAAACAAAAAAACTACCAACTCTTCCTCCTTCCTTTGCAGTGCAACCTGCTCAACAGCCAAAGCCTTTCGTTGATGCTTGCACTCACATGCAAGGTGGTTCTTGTGACTCTAAGAGCTAGAGGTTGGAAATTGAGATGGAATGGAGGAATGTTGCTTGGCCATCAAAGTGTCCATCAGAGCCACTTTCGGTGGAGGGAGGGACTCCTCAATGGGAACATGAGAGAGGGATTTAGAAGAGGTTGGAGCAACCGCGGGGGAGTTGGCTCTAATGCCTCAGCAACAAACTCTTCCCATTCACTGCCTTAGAGGTAGGAGCCGTGGGAGACTAAGACATAGAGGACTCCTCATGGGGACTCTTCCCCTTACAATGCACCTAGCATGTAATACTGGATTTCTTATGTGAAAGCTAGGAGTATTAACCCAAAGCTCCGCTTCAGGAAGGGAGGCAAAGGTGGTGCCCTGAGTATGAGCAAGCTTCCCTTTTCCTTTTAGAGAGGAAAGGGTATCTTGTTGTTGCACTACTCTAGCATGGGTGATTCCACAATAGTGGTTTACAATTTTTGGCCAAACTAGACATTGAAATAATTTTTTTTAACTAAATCTTCACTTTCGGGCAACTATAGCAGCTAAACTGTGAGGAATTTGAAGATGATGCAAACTAGAGTTTCATGAAAATTTTCCTGTAGATTCTAAATATATTTTTTTCAAAATTTTTGGAATCATATTGCACTTATTTTTCCATCTCCCACAAAACCTAATTTTTTTCAGAAAACAACATTTTTAAAAAGTGACTCACCGTATAATGCATAACTTTTTTGCCATTAAGGATAAAATTCTAATTCTTTTGAATTTATATTTGTAACTCTAATATCTAGTGCTTCCAATTGGTTAGATATTTTCTTATTGAATATTTTTTCTTTAATCAAGTTTCAAAGTCAAACCAATTACAATTCAGACATAATCCGACCACATAACGCGTAATTTTTTTGTATGCCTCAAAATTCAAAAAAAATTTGGATCGAGGACTTCAATATCTAGTGCACTCATATTTTTAATTTTTTTTTTTGATAATCTTCTATTTTTCCACATGTGTAGAACAAAGAGCTTGATTTTCAGTGAAAAACCTACATTCATAAGAAATAAAAAATAAATATAATAATAAAATTAAATTTATTTAAAATTATACTTTTTGGAAAGCTTATAATAAGGACTACATACTTACAAAAAAAATAATTAAATGAATTAATTTGATCCTCCAAAAGGTAAATCAAAAGTGGTTATTTATCAGCATTTTGATAGGTGTAAAGGAGACTCCATTATATGTATGGTTTAAAGCTAGTGGGGTTCTATCTAAGAGGGTTTGATCTAAGGTAGTTTGATCAAACCCTCTTCAATTGGATTGATTTAAAATGGAAATTTTTAAGGCTTAAATCATTATATTTTCTAAAAATATATGATTTCAGCAAAAATCAGAATCTCCCAGAAATTGTAAACCACTATTGTGACAACACCCGGTGAGTCACTTTTGGTTGTCCTTTCCTCTGGTTTTGTACTTCACATAGTTTCAATAAATTAGGTTCAGTATGGGAGGTATTGGATAAACCAGGGAAGGCCAAAAGTGATCCAAAGAATATCCCACATGGGATACCAATGGCTGATATCTAGTGTCATGCACAATAGGCACGACACCTTCATGGGAGAGCTTTAATAATTTGTGGATGATAGAAGTGATCCTATTCATGAAAGCTAGCTACGAGATTCCCAACTTCACCTTGAACAGATCTAATTCTAGAATGACATCAAAAGTTGTATCCACAGCGCTAGGTCCAACTAGGATGAAAGGAGTTATAGAGCCATATGGTGTAAGAGAGAGAACATCCTATGTATGATAGATTTCATTTTCTCATATTCTTCTCTCTGTAATGAATTTATCCATAATGTCTCCTCTATAATAGCATTTACATGGCTTGTGGGGTCAACTAGGACTCTTGTCACAATGTTTTTGTTGAGGTGACTAGGAGTGTATAGGGAGAGGGCTTGCTATTCAGAGGCAAAACCTAATAGGTGAAAGTCACATCTAGAAAACCAGTCACAAGCTACGGGGGAGGAGTAACCCAAACCATATTAACATACACTGAAGGTTTACAAGAAGCATTAGAGGGTTCAATAATCAAGTTGAACACAAAATGGGACAAAAATGGGTCTGTGTACATATGCAACTCACTATTGGTCTTCGCTACTGACTTATTTGTGTTTTGATTCTTCACATCAAAATAGATGGTACCATCGTCAATGTGATATTGTATCACATGATGTAGGTGCATGCAATTCTCAGTAGCATGCCTGTTAAAATGATGGTACTAAAAAAAAAGCATTCCCATCATACCAATCAAGATAAAGTTCCTTCAGAAGTCAAGGATTTTCCAAAGTTATGATCTTATCCTTCAATAGCATTTGTAAAATAGATTAATAAGATTCAAATAACTTCATAAAATTTCTATTGTGCTTGAGGCCATGATCATTAGTCATGGAAAATACATTACCAACAAATTTCCTTTTCTTGAAATAGATACAACAGATTTTCCTTACAGAATGGGAGTGCAAGGAGGATCCCCCAAACTGAACCACTATTTTTTGGTTTTCATGCAACCCAACACATAGATGTGCAAAGGAAGGGTATTTCATTAAGGTGAATTTTTCCTACCAAGCTCATTGTAGGTTGCCTCTAAATACCTTTTGCACATCTAAGTCAGGAAAAAGGTATAAAATTTGTGAAAAGAGAAATTGGTATAGTGTTATGATGTTAGTTTTCTTTTCATGTACTACTTACGTCAGACAAGATCTAAGGTCATCTTTCAACCAATGTTAGCCTAGAATTGATGGAGAAACTAATTTTCAAGTTGGTCAAATGAGAATATAGAATTATCAGGCGAAGAACAGTACCACTCAAGTGTTGTGTCCTTGAGAGATCGAGGGAACAACTTAGCCATTAGGGCATCATGGTGGAAGAAATTTGTACATATACCATTGAATGTTGATATATGTGTTTTCATATATCCCTTACCACCATACTTTTTGAATTTAGGAATCTTCATCCCTTGAGGGAAAGGAGTGCTCAAAATTGCCACCAAAAGCGGTCTATTTCTGAAAAAAGGTTGGAGGATGACAAAGGCCCATAGGAACCTCCCCCAGAACTACTGCCACCATAACCATTAATGTGACCCTAGCCAAACCCACCGCCATGACCTCCACTAGTGCCAGCACTGCCAGCAATACCAATGCGACCACTACTACCAAAGCCACTGCTGCTCATCCCACTAGAGCCCCGAACACCAGGGGTGGTAGAAGGGGTGAAACTAAAACCAAGGGGTATCCTACTCACCTTGACAGTGTTAGGCTTTTGAGAAGCAGACGAAAAACTAATTGAGGGGCCTATTTCAACCATGCATATAGACATGGTAGGCATCAGGAAACCTATTTGTTTCTCATCGGTATCAAGCACCTCCCCTTGGGTAATACCTAATATAGTGCTATACGAAGGGATGTATGCTTTGGTTAGATTGGTAAGGTTGCATAATAAATCTATACCCGTATGATCCTTACCTAACATGAATCTCACCTTTCTAGCAATCCTAGTAGCTCTCAGCATATTCAATGCTTTCTCCAAATGATTCACAAGGTCTAACAACCTCTTGTATAGAGCCAAAAGATTTTTTGTAGGAATATGAACAACATCATCAACATACATAGACGAAACTATAGGGGATGTTGGAGGAGAAGGTACACAAGTGATCTCATCAATGAAGGGTGAAATCACAATACGTCGTCTCACTTTTTGCTTAAGATGGACATTTCCATCAATATTTTTAACTGAATCTTCATCTTCTGAGACCTATAGAAGCTAAACCGTTAATAATTTGAAGATGCAAACTAGTGATTTGTGGAAATTTATGTGTAGATTCTAAATATATTTTAAATAAACAAATGAAATAAACACGAATCTTTCAACATCTCATTTAATAACTAGTTTTAAATAGAAAAATAATATTTTCAAAAAGTAATGTTTGTGTTGTACAACATAATTTATTTTCTATAAAGGATAAATTCTAATTTTTAGAATATAGATTCTCAACGTCAATATCTAGGGAAAGGATATTTTTTCATAATTTTTTGTTACATATATATTTTTTAATTATTTTTTGAAGTCACTCTAACTATAATTTGGACATGTGTATATGTCGTACAACCTAACTTGTTTTGTATGTATGGATATCCATTTTTTTCTTTTTTTTAGTGAGAAAAGGACATCAATACCTAGGGAAAGGGTAATTTTTGAAAAAAAATATCAAAACTATACTTTTTGGAAAGCTCGTTTCAAGGGCTACAATGTTGAAAAAGATCATTTCTAAATAAAGTTATTTAATCCCTTAAAAGGTAAAGTAAATGTGTTTTTTTCCAACATTTTGACATTTGAGAAGGATACTCCATTGTGGGTATGATTTAATACTAGAGGGGTTCTATCCAAGGGGATTCGATCTAAAGGGGTCTTATCCATCCCTCATCAATTAAAATCATTTATATGGAACCTCTAAACGCTAAAATCATTAGTTTTTTCTTTAAAAAATGATTTTTATGTCCCAAAAGTAAGACACAGTATTGTGGCAACACCCTGAAACCCATCTCATCTATAAATCTTGTAGACAAACTAGTAGTAAAGCTAGAAGTGACCTGCGTCCTTTCCATTGGTAAGTTTTGTAGACTTCGTCTAACCACGTACCTAGAGGTTGTAGATTGGGTTGTGATGCTCATAAACCCTCACAACACCCAAGTCTAATTCAGTTACTGAGTGTGCAAAAAAGGTTTTCAATGCAAAGAAACAGATAGATGTTCTTCACGTTAGGTTCACAAAAATGTAGAGTAGTGGAACCAACCACACTAATGATCTAGGTCACAAAGAGCTGAGTGGAGGGATTCCCTAAACTACCTTAGGTTGGATAAGCATTTTAGGTCAAAGATAGAGAATGAAGAGAACTCTCAAGTGCTTCTACAACTCTACTAATCTGAATGTTTAGATGGGCCTAAATGAGCCAGTTTTTGGAACACAAATTGTACCTTAGACAAATCTCTACCCGAGGATAGTAGCATAGTTCAGGGATGATAGTGTGGCACACTGGTCTCTCTCTGGGGTGTTGACATTCATACGACCAAAAAGTGTAAAGTACAATTCAGAGTTTAAAAACCTATTGACAGTCTAGCCAATAGAATTTACTATACTAAATAGAATGATAAATGAAAATACAAAAAATGAATATAAATATGATAAATAATATTAAAAAAATTAAGGTGATGAAGTAACTCACTACAAGTCTAGTTCGCCAGCAAGCTCAACACGAACATTTTCTCACACATAGGAAAGAGAGGAAAAAATTTAGGGATGTATAAGGGTTTTCCTCAGTCAAATCCCCGCTTTGCTATTTCCACCTCCATGGACAACCAGATAGATAAAGATAAATAAAAATACAATAAAGGAAATGTTGGAAAGGAAAATATCAAACACTACAAAGAATGAAGTGCTACTTTATCAAACCACAATGAAAGAAGGATAGTGAAGCAATACCACCTACACCTAAAGGCACTCAAGGCTAATGAAGGGAAAATGTGAGACTACGATTTTGGAAAAGTAAACACAGCCATAGCAGTGATGAAGGAGGTCTCACAAGACACCAAAATTGCAACTTCTATTGTAGCACAACACGTTCTTAATGGAGTTGATGAAGCAACAAATTGCTAAGCAATACTCAAGAGTACAAGCTAGTGTGTAGAATTTTTTCCAAAGAGATTGTAGAAGATTGTAGAAGATGGAATCCAAATGAGATAGATGCATTTGAAGATGAAAATGGGAGGGAAAGAGTCATTCTCGAGTTGACTGGTCAACGTAGAGGTGTTACGCTTCATCCCCGATGGGGAACATAACGTCCCTACAGATTCTAAAGGCAGGAATCTGTCAAGGATGGCAGCATGACATGTAGATGTTGGCACACTGCACATGTGTCCTCAATAGAAATTCCCCCACTGATACAAGATACAGGGGCCAAGTGGATGCAGGGTAGCTAGGTGATGTGGAATTATTTAGTCAGGTTTGATTTTTCTAAAGTGGAGGGTGTAAAAGGGGAATTTGTGAGAGGGGTGCAAATTGTACTTCAGCTTTATTGTAACTCTTTATTGCACTTTTGGAGAGTGGGTTTTTTTACCCAAAAGGTTTTTCCCTATGTATATCTAGTGTATGTTAGTTTATATGTACTTGTTCTATTCATTTATTCTCTATGTGTTTCTCTTGTTGTAACTAGTTAAAGGTGTTAAAATGAATTTGCATAAAACTCTAGGCTACTTGGACTAGTGTAGGAAGTTTTTTTTGCTCACCAGGATTCCTTTCTTTTTTTGGATTTTTCTCTCACAAAAGTAAACAAAACTCTCACAATGAATAGTGAAAATGACCCTTCTTGGGGCCCATATGGGTATATATATAGGCCCCTCGAGGCCCATATTTTCCTATAGCTCATGGTCCCATCATTTTTCCTATGTTTATGACACCAAGCTGGGGGAAAAATCAAGAGGGGGCATATACTCACTTCTTCATCATATTTTTCTTTCAAACCACCAATTTTTTCTTGAGCATTCTTATAGCCTTGGTAGATTCTTTTGATCTTTGAGCTGACCTAAATTTGAGTTTTAAGGAATGAAACTTCATGAAATATGTTGTTGTTTCTCACTAAGCTCAATTGCTATAGCATCATTGATACCTGCTTGCTCAACCTCTATGGCCCTACAATATCATTTTTGGCATGTAAATCAATAAAATTTTAAATCTTTGTGTTTACTCTAATGTCTTATTTTCTTCTTTCATGTAGATGATTTTTCTAAAGATTGGCTCACTAAAGTGGGAAAAATTTAATGTCATAAAATTGCACCCCATGGTAATTTCATATTTGTGCATTTGACCCTTGAATTTATTGTGCCTAGCTGCATTTATGACAAGAACCATATGAATTAGAATTTTATGATTTGAACTTTGTAAGGACCAATGATGAAGTAATAGCAGTCTGCCACCTCGATTCTCATAAAAAGATGAGTTGGACGCCTATGCAGTGCATAGACAACCACATGGTGCACTAGAATCCTTAAAAAATTTCAAGTTTAAATGGGAAATCTTAGAATCTTTGACTCGTGACATGTGTCTCTTTGGTTATATTTTGAGAGTAATGGATTTTCATTCCCATGTGACTACACAAAACTCATTCTTTTATGTTATTCTCTCATTCATTCTTATGATTTCTCTCTCTCTCTCTCTCTCTCAATCAAGTTCCCTCTTGCTCTTCTATTCTCTCAATCTCATCTTTGTAGTAAAGCTCTACCAGACTAAGGTCCTTCCAAAAGACAAAGCTCTCTTGTAAGTGCTCAAGTATGTGTGTATCAAGCCAAGAGGGGCCCACTGAATCTTGGTAACATTTTATTGCTTCTTGTTTATTTGTGAATAGATTATCTATTATGTATTTTGTGATACAAGTTCTCCTCCTTACAAGGTTTGATTTTATCATTTTTGTGTCTACTTTTTTGTGTATCTATTTCTTTCTATCTTTCTAGTACTCCATGGAGGTTGAAACACCAAAATTTGGGTTTGACTATGACAAGCCTTGAAACCACCCCAAAAAAATTTCTTATTCACCTTGTTTAAAGGTTGCTTGTGTAGGGCTTGAAGGGACGTTTCGATGAATAAGAATTTTTGTAAGTTAGTACCCTACCTTCCTTGTCATCTATCAATATTTTATTGCTTTCCATTAATTTAGTAGATGAAGAAGACCTCAGATATAAGATAGTATTAGATCCTTTGCATTTATATCTAAAATTTTAGTGCTCTATCTATACAGGATTTCAGCATGCCTCTAGGACTTTAGTTTGGTGTGCTAGCATCCCGCTCCTGTGTTGTCATCCTTTTGGGAAAGAGATTCTCCTTCTGTGGAAAGAACTTTGGTGATCTTCTCACTCTACTCTTAAAGTTTTTTGCATGTTTCCTTTTCTGATATTCTTTCTTCAATCCTTTCTTTGCGATTTCTTCATTTAGCTAAACTGAGATATTTTAGGGCAGCCCATTCCCTTGGAATCTCTTGGAAATCAAGAGACTTATGAGTATTGTATCCCCCTGTACTCTACATGTACATGTTTTAAAGATGAAAAATGACACTTCCCATAAAAGTGGACCCAACTTCTTGCACTTACATAAGCATAAAACTCTCACTATGAAATTATTAGTATAAAATATTTATCAAACTTGATAGACTTTTTATTGTAGTTATTTTTGGTGATGTTGCTTATGTGGGATATTATGTTATATTTTTTTCATTAGTCTTTATTAATTATTATATGTGATATAACTTGTTATTAGTTTCTTGTTTATGGGGGCATAATTATCCTTAACTTCTTATTTCCTTCATTTCTTCTATACACTATTTTTAATAATATATTTTGTGAAGCTTCTTGGAGCTTTTTTTTTGGAAAAAGGTGAAAAATTCTTGTGATCTAGAGCTATGAACCAGTGACGTCACAAAGGGGGACCTCATCCCTAATATAAATTCTCAATAACTACACCCCAATAGGGTTTGAATCTTGATGGCAATAATAACAACTTAACCATCACACCAAGCCACTATTGGAAAGCTTCTTGTAACTTTTGATATTATATATAATATTCTATTATTTTATTTTCAAATTATTCTCAACTATATTTTTTGATATAATCTATCTTGGTTCAATATTTTTATTAAATTAACTTTAACGAAATTAATCTACATATTTATTCATTATCATATTAGCTATAACATTGAGAAAAAATTCACTTTCCTTCATTGTAAAAAATTGGAGAGAATAAATTGATGTATATTTTTTACAATAAAAATATGGATCCAGAGATCGTAAAATACATATATGGACAGGTGTGTCTCTTAAATGAGACATGGCATTTTTCAATTAAATAAATTTTATATTTTAATAACCCCCATAAACTTTATTTTATCACACAATTTATCTAGATGATTGGGGCCACCTATAACAAATAGTTTTATTAGCTACCCATGTACAAATGAAGAATATTTAACACTAATGAATTCTTGAAATTATAAGAGCTTATCCTTATTTTGAATATCCTTGAATAATTTTCTCCATCATTATCCGTAGAAATATGTTCTGTATAGTTATATCTATAAAGGAAATGAAACATTCTCAATGATCTTTATGATTAAGAACTTTGCAGATTTAGCAATGATCTCTATGATCAATTTCAACATTGATCTTTGTGATCAATTTCAATAATGATCTTTTTGTTGCAACCATTTAGAAATGAACTTTGAGTTCAATTGTACAACTTTTTAGGTCCAACAATGATCTTTGGGATCAATAATACAACTATTTAGCAATGATGCTTTTGATCAACTATATAACTTTATAGGTTCAACAATGATCATTAGGATCAATATTATAACCATTCAACAATGATATTTTTGATCAATGGGTACTTATTATACATATATGAGTTCTCCAAATTTAAATCTCATACCACTACATGGATAGAATTCATGTAGCCTTTATAGTAGTAAAAAATTCATAGATTAGATTATATAGTTTCTAGGATGATATTTGACCTTACATGATTTGTAATTTTTCTAACATGAGAATATTTATGTGTGTATAAAAATTTGAACATATTTGTGACCTTTTCTAATTAGATACACTAATCCATCCATAATCCATCTTCCTAATAGCTTTTAGAGGTTGTTTCTTCCTCCTTTTTGTTTCAACACAATTTCTGAGAATGGTTCTTCAATCCATAAATACTACAAGGATGAAGATTCCAAAAAATCTCTTTTTATGTCCATTTCTATGACAATGAAAACATTGTATGCATTGTATTTCTTATAGTAATTTGTTTGAAATTCTAAGGTTGTAACATCCTTTTTATTTCCACTAGCACATCCAAGGCCTTCATTATTTGGCCTTATTATTGGCTAAACAAGCGCTATAATTCTTTTTCAATATTTTCTCAAACCTTTTCCTTCGTATCTCATTATTTTCATTATATTTGTGATCGGTGATACTAGTTGGGCTGATTATGCTTGATCCATGATGAATCGAAGCATAAAAAAGCCACTAATACTAAAATATGAACAAGATTATTCAAATGAAGATTAAACTAAACATTTATCAAAACAAAGCATTCTAAACTACAAAAGAATTTAAATGTCTACTCTAACCCATCTAAAAATTATCCCATTGTGATATCAGTGTCATGTTGATGTGAAAAGATGGCCCTTTCCCAATCCTAGGATGAATGGGATTATTTCAATTGATTCTATTGAAGAGAATTGATGAAACGGTTGTGATATCTAGCTAAAAACATGATTTACGCTAAAATGACCATGATACAAGAGTTAATCTACCATAATTTTTATGCTAAAAGATGTAGATATATGCAATTGTTAAGCTAATCTAAATGAGATTTAAACTAAAATATTCAAACCCTAAGTATCTATTTAGCTAAATGGATGCATGTGAGCCATTAATGGAAGCTAGGCTATTATGCAACTAAAAGTGAACTAAAAAATGCTAAATGTTAGTTAAAATGAGTGTGAGTGTGGGCGATTTCAAAAAAATGAGTTTATTCTAAAAATGATGGATCCATTTGTCTCCAAATAGTGATCTATTTATAGAAAAACAAATGAGAAATGAAGGGTTGAGACTGAAAAAACAAATCAATGGTCAAGGATGGAGGAAATGAGAGACATAGATTATGGATTCTCATCAATAGGGGAGAATGTAAGATGAGATTTAATCAAGGGTTCTCATTCCTTCCAAACAAGCACACTTTTGACCTGTATAAGAGGTCAAGAGTTAACTTGCACAAGAAGTCACAAGTTAACTTGCATTTGAAGTTTTGTGAGAATATTCCCTTTCTCAAATGATTGGTGGAGAAAGAATATTCTTTGGAATATTCATGGGTGAGGAAAAAATGATATTTAGTTAATTAAAACTAAATTAAATTATGTAAAGGAGGAATATTCCTTGGAATATTCCTTTACAAATGGGAGGAATTGGATTAATTAGATAATTGCTAATTAAACAAGGGTTTAATCATGCAATTAGGGGAATTAGAAGAATAAAGTGATCTTCATTAAATTAAATGATTTGATGAATTGGGGGAAAGGTTAAATGACATTTAATTAAATAACTTAGGGTTATTTAATTAAATAAGAAGACTTAGGGAATTAAATTAAATAGTTTGATTTATCTAATTTAATGAGATGAAATGTTCAAGGGGCGAATTAACCTGGTTAAGTCGATTAGGTTAATAGATGGATATGATGCAAATAATTAAATAGCTAGGCTAATTTAATAAATTAAGTGAAAAGAGGATGGGTTTTAGGACAAAATGATATTAATACACCTAATTCAAGTGGATGATATTATTTAGGACATTTTTCATTGTCTACAATATTAAATCCAAAATATTTTCAAGAACATCCTTTCTCATTATCCTCACAACTAGAAATATTTGTAGAATCAAAATATTACTTTCTTTTGTACACTTTTTATCAAAATCTAGGCTTTAGCTATATCACATTTATCAAACAATTCATCTAATGTATAAAAAAATTACTTGTATCAAATGCAACATTATGTAGTGTATGTTTAGACTTTAGAGTCCAGTTTTCTTTTATGTAAGCTTCAAGTAATTCATTCAACAAAATATTTAATTCTCTCAATTTTGATATATCTTCCTTTTGTAATCTATTTTCCATTTCTAATTGTTTATTTTAATTTCTAATTTTCTCAAGTTTTTTCCATAGTATTATTTTTACATATTATTATTTTTTTCCTTTCTCTTTTACCAATCTCTCCCATTAGAAAATAATTTCCTTATATAATTAAAATTTAACCATAAAATAATTAAGGTATTTAATATATGATGGAAAATGCTTATGGTGGATTTACCACCTTCACTCTTCCATAATTTGAAATGATCTACCACTTACTACATATATTTTCAAGCTTAAACTTTAACAAATATAGTGAAAAAATTATAAAAAAAATATGATTTCCTTTCTTCATTCAAATTTCAATAATAGATGTAGATACTACTTTCTTGTAAAGCTGCAATCTTCTCTAACTTTGAAAACTACTCACCACAAACTCATTAAATTTATATATTGGAGTTTGTTTTGTTTGAAATTCTAGTTTTAGTGGATTCCTTTTGTTTGATGTGAACATGGAACTATGAAGAAAAATAGCCAACTTTAAGGAATAACTTCACCATGTTTGACATTATATGGGACAAGAAAATTGTTCAACACTTGTAACAGATGTTGGCTACTTAGAAGTGTATTTTGAAGTCACAAATATAGGAATAGTGGACTGGTGAGAGAGATTTGTGATGTATTTAGATTTCATATTATGCCCTTCTACATAGTTACACTTCTTAAATCAAATTGTAATATATTATCTAGCAGTTTGGTTCTTCATTTTGGTAATAATTCATCCTTTTTATTCCTTCTATAATCTATTTTATTGAATATTCCAATCATTTATATGTTTGGTCTAATATATCAAATAGAATATTTTTTTATTTTATGATATTCAACCAATGTTAACTCCCTTCAACAATTAATAGTGTTTAGTTTTACAAAGAAAACCAAAAATTATTACGTTTTTATATAATTGTAATAAGCTATTAGGGAAAATGAATAAAAAATGTACCAATGATTAGCCTTGAAAAAGCAACTCTTTTAAAAAACTAGAATTTTTTAATTTCAAATTCAATCCTTAAGATGATCTATGTTAGCAGGAATTAATTTCAGCCAAACGTGTTATATATCATGAATAAATTGACCTATAACTTTAATGTCTTAATACCCCTAATCAAATTGGTTGCATTAATAAGAATAAGGCATTTCTCTTTCAAGAAATAAATTGCTAGTAGTAGCAAATATGAAATCGTTGTTGTTTCAGCTTTGAAAATTGTTGCATCCAATTATGAATTGTAGATTTGATGGATATTTTTATAATTTCAAACTAAAATTTATCAAATCTGCATAATAGTGATTCACTTCAAGGAATTGTGGGTTTTCATTGTCTAATTTCAAACCTAAAGGGTTTTCGTCTTTATATTAATTGAACCAAAATCAAATACTCCATCAATAAGTAGAAATCATAAAATAGAATTATTCATGAATTCCTTTCTCATTGTTTTTTTTAAATATTTACTAGAACTTTACACTAGCAACACAAGCACAGAGAATCAAATATGCTTTGACACCATGTAAAAAATTGAAGAACATAAATTGATATATATTTTCTACATGCAAAATATGAATCTAAAGATTCTTAAATACATATATAGATAGGCATGTCTCTTACATGAAACATGACTCTTTATAATTTTCTAAAATTTATATTTTAATATTCATAACAATAAAAATATTCAAAATAAAAAAATAATGCTACTCACAACATAATGTATAATCAAATATACACAAAGAATTTGATATGATAGATGACAACACATACAACATATATCCTTTAACTTTGTCCGTAACAACCTTCAATAATTGAAAACAACCTCACAATTATTTCAGAATAAATGTCTCCTACAGGGAAACCAAAATCTCTTGTAGGACAATAAAATATAAATAGATTTAAGTAGACACAACTGGTTCATCCCAACACAACACACGATCTATTGCCTCTGACCACATGTTTAACTATGCTTAACTAGACATAAGTGATTTATTGCAGTACAAGACATGACCTATTGACCTTAAATACATATTTTCTATTTGATAAAACATGACGCGTCAACAATTAGTAGAGAAAATCAATAGCTAAACAAGGGCAGGGAGTTTTAAATGCAATCGAGAGAAGAATGAGGACAACTTCTCTTATCCATACCTAAACTGTTGAACTGAAAATTTGTAGGCTGACAATTTCTATGTTAGGTGAATTGAACTCATGTTGCTCCAATTTTAAAGGGACAATTTCCATGCGATGCTCCTGACCTTTGTTTTTTTCAGATTTCTCTCTCGTGCGCTGCTCCATTTTCATCAACGCCTTTGCCTTCCCTGTTGCGTAAAGTTCCCTCCCTATCTTGTTTTCGTCGGACTCTCTCGTCCACTTTTTAGAGCTCAACACTAACATGTATTTGGCTTTTATCATGGAACCATATATAATGTCTGCTAATGCACATTGTAACTCTTAATTTTTGTAGTTCGGATAGTTGTTATCTCCATTCCCAAGATTATTTAATTAATTATTTAATTTTTTTGGAGACTTCTAGAAAGGGGTGAGTTGTCCAGATAATTATGTAATTAATTAATTTATTCCTCTAGAGACTTCTAGAATCCAGTTAGTTAGGGTTGTTAGAGTCTATTTAATCTTAGCCATTGATTGAGATTAAATCGTGGCCATTGATTTTCCAATGAGAAAACTACAAAAAGGGATCAATGAGCATTTGGAGAATACACATTTGAGAAAGACTTGTAGTGAGAGAAAATAGCCTTGTAGTGATAGCAAGGGCACAATGATAGCGTTAGGGACATCAGCAGTGGAATTATAGCCTTGTAGTGATAGCAAGGGCACAATGATAGCGTTAGGGACATCGGCAGTGGAATTCTCAGTAAGAGAAATTGAGAGAAGAATTTCTGGAGAAGATTATTGTCGGAGTTCTGCTAGTAAGAGGTAAGCAGTTTATGTATCTCTTAATTTGCTAAAGATTAATATAATTCCTTATCTACAGTACTAGTTTTCCCTTAGAGATTTTTCCAGGGATAATTTGTCTAAATATATTGTGTTCATTGTTATGCATGTTTTCTTCTCTATTCCTGTGAGTTTTATTAGTGAAGTTGCAGTTGTGTTATTTTTAAATATTTGTTGTGAATTAATTTTTGGCAGTCAAATAATCTATATTAGATAGGAGATTAATAATTAGTAACTGCAATAGAATTTTCACATGGTATCAGACCTTATCTAAGGGTAGATAAGGCTCAACACAGGAAGGAAAGTTTGAGGTTTATAAAACCTAGTTCTATCTCTTTAGAATTATTTTTATTATTATTACTTTTATCTTTTGAGATGGCCTCAGTAGTTTTAAGAGATTAGGACAAATTGGATGGAGCCTCAAATTTTGGTGTTTGGAAAGCCAAAATTTCTTTATTGTTAGAAGAGAATGGTATCAAGGAATATGTGACTAGTGTTGTAGCTATAACTATAGATCCAGCACAACTCTTAGCATATAAGAAGGAATATGTCAAGGCAAGGAGGCTAATTCTTGATGGTGTCAAGGACCATATTGTTCCACATGTCTCAGAGTTAGATACAACGAAGAAGATGTTGGACACTATTCTCAATCTGTACCAGAATGCTACCACTAACTGAAAGTTGATTCTCAGAGAAAAGATGAAGAATACATAGATGAAAAAGGGAGAAGACATTACAAGTTACCTCACTAGACTCAGACTTGTCAAGGATGAGTTGGCAGTTGTTGGAAATAAACTAGATGATGACGAGCTAGTGTAGATAGCCCTAAATGGGTTTACTAAGCAATGGGATGTATTTGTTCAAGTTATCAATGGACGAGACACCTTGCTGAGTTGGGATCGACTATGGAGTGACTTCACTTAGGAGGAGCTTAGACTTAGTTTTTTTAGTGGTACCAGCAGTAAGAATAAAAAAAGTGAGGCAAAACAGGAAAACGTTGCCCTTGTAGGAAAATGGAAAGCAAAGAAGGGGTCTAGCAAATGATCAAATCCACAAAGTGCAAAAAAGGACTTGTATAAAGTCAAGTGCTATGGATGTCACAAGTTTGGCCACTATGTCAATGATTGCCCACAAAGGAAGAAGAATGAAAAGAAGGGCAAGAAGCAAACAACTTCAACAAGTGTAGATGAGCTCTCTAGCAAAATGGAGGATGAGTTTACACTCATAGCTTGTATGGTTAGCTCAACCTCATAGGGTGTTTGGTATATAGATAGTGGGGCATCATTTGATATGATAGGAGTTAGAGAGTACTTCTTCAGTTATAAGGAGGACATCAGGATCCAAATTTCTATGGGGAACATGTCCAAACTCAATCTAGTTTCGAAAGGGACTGTTCTATTTCACAGGTAGAATGGCAATCCAATTCCCATTCATGATGTGTTGCATGTGGTAGGGTTGGGTATGAATTTAATTTTCATATCCGTCCTTCAGGATAAAGGCTACAATGTACTCTTTAAAGGGGAGAATGTGTTAATCAAGCACAAGGATTGGAAATCACCCGTAGTTATTGGAGTTAGAAGTGGTTGAATTTAATGGGGAACATGTCCAAGCTCAATCTAGTTTCGAAAGGGACTATTCTATTTCAGAGGTAGAATGGTAATCCAATTCTCATTCATGGTGTTGCATGTGCTAGGCTTGGGTATGAATTTAATTTTCATATTCGTCCTTCAGGATAAAGGCTACAATGTACTCTTTAAAGGGGAGAATGTGTTAATTAAGCACAAGGATTGGAAATCACCCCTAGCCATTGGAGTTAGAAGCGGTCGAATTTAATGGGGAACATGTCCAAGCTCAATCTAGTTTCGAAAGGGACTGTTCTATTTCAGAGGTAGAATGGCAATCCAATTCTCATTCATGATGTGTTGCATGTGCTAGGCTTGGGTATGAATTTAATTTTCATATCCATCCTTCAGGATAAAGGCTACAATGTACTCTTTAAAGGGGAGAATGTGTTAATCAAGCACAAGGTTTGGAAATCACCTGTAGCTATTGGAAATCACCCGTAGCTATTGTAGATTGATACTCAAAAGGCACTGATGAGCAACAATAATTCTAGAGATTGAGGAGAGTTATGGCATAGGAGGATAGGCCATATACATCATGGAGCACTTAAATTGCTTTGTGAGACAGTGACAAGTGTTCCAAAGGTTAGCAGAGAGCGTGATAATGTATGTAAGGGATGCGTATTGGGGAAGCTTGCGAAAGTAGATTTTCCAAGGAGTGATACTAGATCCAAGGGTGTTCTTGATCTAGTACACTCAAATATATGTGGACCAATGTCCAAAAAGTCTCTTAGAGAATATGAGTACTTGCTTATTTTTATTGATGATTTCTCTAGGAAGACCTAGATATACTTCTTCAAGACCAAGAATGAGGTTTTCAATCACTTCTAAGAGTTCAAAGCTCTTGTGGAGAATTTGATAGGTAGGAAGATAAAGGTTCTTCAGTCAAACAATGAAGGTGAGTACAAAGGGAAAGACTTCCAGGAGTTCTATACTAGGGAAAGAATCAAGAGAGAGTGGTTTGTTCCTTACAACCCGTAACAAAATGGGGTTGATGAGAGGAAGAATCAGTCTATATTAGAAACGAAAAAGGCTATGTTGTCACTGGTACATTTTGACCCACTTTTTGAAGATCAGTCGTCGAAGTTTTGATAGCTGTTCATCGCTATTATTTCGTGGCCATTGGTTTTCCAATAAGAAAAGTATAAAAAGGGATCAATGGGCATTTGGAGAACACACACTTAAGAAAGACTTGCAGTGATAACAAGTAGATTTGTGGTGAGAGCAAATAGTCTTGCAGTGATAGCATTGGGGACATCAGTAGTGGAATTTTGAGTAGGAGAAATTGAGGGAAGAATTTCCAGAGAAGATTATTGCCAGAGCTTTGCCAGTAAGAGGCAAGCAGTTTATGTATCTCTTAATTTTATAAAGATTAATATAATTCCTCATTTGCAGTACTGGTTTTCTCTTCAAGGTTTTTCTATGGGCAATTTGTCCAAAAATATTGTGTTCATTGTTGTGCATGTTTTCTTCTCTATTCCTATGACTTTTATTAGTGAACTTGCAGTTGTGTTATTTTTCAATATTTGTTGTGAATTAATTTTTGGCAGTCAAATAATCTATATTAGATAGGAGATTAATAATCAGTAACTGCAATAGAATTTTCATAGTAACTCCTCTAACAGTTGCTGGCATTAGGTTCATTAGGTTCTTTTTGTTTGAAAGCAATACTTTTGCATAACTTGTGCAAAGTGGTCCCTGCTGCAACCTTCTTCCAGTTCACGGAATCGTAGGCTCCTACAAACTCCTGATCCTCAAACCCAAGTTTTGGGTTCTCCGTCTGACTTTTCAATCCAAGTTTATCAATCATAGTAGAGACAATGTTGAAACCTATGGGCATATCTATTTTCTCTTTACCCTCCTTCGTGATCTCATTAATTGTTGTAGCTACGCATTTAGGGTCGGAATGAAAAATTCTCTTTGGCGAAAAATCCATCTTCTCCGCTTTTGTTTGTAGTTGAAGGAAGAATGTATCAGCGGCCTCACCAATGATTCTGTAAGCTTCCTGGGCGTCAACAAAATCTAGTATCTCCCATGCTTGAGAGTATGTCTTCAGGAGAATCTTTCACATCCCTGGGAGGGAAATCATGAGACTTATTATCATCAGAAGTGCCTGGGAATTCTGAACAATTACAGATTGGAGAGAGTTGGATGATGATTCTAATCAAGCACTGTTGTCATTTTCCAAGATGCTTTAGTTGCATCTACAAATTGTTTCTCCGCCTCTAAGGGCTCATATTTATCTGCTGGAGTCTGCCACACATACTTAAGTTCTGGAGGATTTTCACTATAAAGACTGCTCAAACCAATACCCTCTGGCCTGTCCTTATTATTTCTACGTTGCAGGAAAGTAATCAACTCTTCACAACTAGTTTTTCCATCATGCTCTCCTTCTGTGATTAGTTTCTTTGCTCCTGCAATGGAAGTTTTATTGGCTATCCAGAGGCCTTTTGGAGTTTCCCCCAGCATATCCAGGTCCTTCAAAAAATATTCATATCTTGAGAATTTTACAAATTTATTTTCCTCGTGCTTCAATAGTAGGAAAGCAGTCAGTTTAGAAGTACATTTATTATGAAAAATTATCAGGGAGACCACCCAACAGGCTTTGCTGAATAATACCGTTATCCATTGCAGCCCCACCAGCATATACAAGAGCGTCCGTGGCATCTGGTTTTTTGTGGGTTGCTGGGAAATGATCTTTGTCACTGATCTATTGAGCCTTTCTGCCTGCAGAAGCTTCGGTCCTCGATCTTCAATCAAGTCCTTAATGTATCTTGTCCAATAATCTTCAACCCTGTAAACTGTGCGCCAGTTACCCGAATCCCATCTTGTGTAATACCCTGCGGCTATAACCCATCTCCATCCCACGATTGCCCAACCTATCAGGATGAATATAACATGAAGGATAGTTACCATTATCGTCAGCTTATTGAAGGTTGTGGGAGTCCCAATCTTAGGACCTTCGAGACCCCATCCTATTATTGAACTACATATTAGAACGGAGATTATGCTTCAAGTAGAAGAGCTCAACGCTGATCTGGCAATAATATATTCGGGAGTGTAAGCACCAACGACAATCCATGCTTTCAGCACTTCATCTTCAACAGTTTGCCAATTGAACTGCTTTACGACAACAACGTTCGTTGTGGGGAGAATCAAAGGAATCTTTTGAGCAAAAATAATCTGATAGTAAGCAAAGATAAACTTATTAAGGACTCGGATTTAAACTCATAAAATTTAGTTTAAATATTTCTATTTCAAAAAATTCAATGAATGCAGTGTATGGGGCTGTTTTTGTTTAAAAGAAAGATTGTTGTTTACTCACTGCGGAGTTCCCAGTTAATCGGCGCAATTTTAGGCAGTTTTCAATGTACTGGGAAGACGATATGATGTCTTCTCTTCTAAAATATTTGTTTAGTGACTACGAGTTTTTCATTTATCCGGAAAGGCGATATAATATTTGTATTTAATTTGTTATTTATTTATCCTGGAAAGGTGTGTGTGTTTAGTCAAAGTACCTGTTGGTTGTTTTTCTTGTAAACCAGGTTGGTCTCCTATTCTACCTATGGAGTAGCCATCTCCAGTCAAGGGGAGCTCGGAGGACCTGGACCAACTGACAAGATCAAAAGATCTTCTGCACTTTAGGCTCTATAGAATCAGGGTGGGTGTACCCACACAATGCCTCAAAGAAGACCAAACATTGTTTTTTATAGCAGATGACTCCTGATGCCAAGCGTTGAGGACCTCAAATAGGGCTAGATTCTCAGTAGTTCAACCTTGAAGCAAACAGGAGGTAGGGCAAGACATCAAGCAAGCATATTCAATGATTTATAAATTGTTTTATGAGAGGAACCAGGCCGCAAGACAGATCAGTGCCCAATCCGAGGTTATGGAGTCACACACAAAAGATGGAATTCATCTTCAAACAGGACTCAATCAGTGGATTTTGCTTTGCTAGTGTCTTACACTGACAATCCGGCTCTTGTATCAACCAGACTCTTCTTACCAAATCTAGTCTACAAACAAGTAATCACTGCTATCTATTCAAAGGATTTAATTGCTTCCTTGAAGCAGACCTATCAACAAATAACATAGTCCCATGAAGTATGAGAAGATGAACAAAAACACCTTATGCATTTATTCAAATGATTAAAAGCCTACAAGTGTGGAGACAATCTGATGATATGCATGAAAGATAAGCATCGTCATGTATTCCTGCTTAACTGATTGCATTTACAAAGGGATTCAACATTACAATTTACAGACTCAAAAAATGACCTAAGACCAAACCCTAATCTATCCCAGGCTAATCCCAGAACTCAAAAAAAATGTGGAACAGAACACCAAAGTTTGGAACCCCTTACATCTGGCCATGAAATTTTCCTTTATAAGAACAGGAGAAGCAACAAGCAACCGGCTAGATGAGACTACATGTCAGTAGAAAAAAAGATCAATCAACACAGCTTGCCGGCCATGTCACCAGCACCACTAGCCACACAAGATATCATTAAATGCTTTGTGCTAGGTGATCCTAGGGAGAAATCTCGATGCAGATTAGATCAGATCAAAAGAAGCAGGTACAGGGATGGGCGGCCATGGTAGCCAGAATGAAACTATTAGACAGCATTAAATCCACCATAAAATCCACGCGCCAAGACTTGAGCCACACCATCCCTACCCCAAAGTCACATAGCCATGAATGCTAGTTCAGTGGAACCAGCGACCCTCTCATCTACCACCATGAATGCTCCAGGCCTCGTGCACAAACATAACAGAAACCACGAAACATGTGAAATTGAATCTCTGCCGTCGATCAACTGAGATTGGACAGCCTCCTTTTAAATCTTCATTGGACCGTTGAAAAAGGCCTCCACAGTCGGCAAGACAAAAAGAGGTCAGGGAGACATCATACAGAATCAAAATGCCTCATCGAAATGTATCACTTTTATGTACTACCCATTCGCCAAGATGAGGGCACATCTCTCACCGAAGCAATTCTTTCACTTGTTCATAGTCGCTATAGTCACCTACCATTGGCGAGACATGACAGAGACATCACCAAGCTTCATCGAAATGCATCACTTCAAGTCGCTGTGACATAGAACTTCTCCCACCGATGAACTCACTTGCCAAATGTACGCCGCTAAGACATTTGACGTTTCTTACTGATGCACCCTTGTATTCACTTCGTCGCTATAGCTTATTTGTCTCAGGGAGACCCTTTGTAGATATCACATTGCATCACCGAAAACCTCTATACACTTGTTCGCCAAGATAAAAAAGGACTCTCACCGAAAGCCACACATGGAACCATTGTCGGCAAGACCCGACCCCATCGCCATGACCACATACCGATATAAGAGTCTCACTGAAACAATAAATCCTTCACCATTGGTCAGTGTAACAAGATGACACCGCCGAGATGTTACACCGAGAGCCCAGACTCCTATCGAAGAGATTATCCTTTGTGTTTTCGGTCGGTGTAACAAATCGTATTCGCCAAGACCTCCCACCGCAGATCAAAACTTACACCGATGGGATCCCAGGGTGCACAAGTCAGGGAGACAAGATAGAACTTGCTAAGACGTCACCCCGGGCGGACACCAACACACTGAAGGAAAAAGTCCATCGGTGAGACACAAAGAAGTCGGGGAAACATCTCCCCGACCTCAACCAAGACAGGCTGACGGAAAAGAGACGTCGGGGAGACAACTTGGGGATCACCAAGAGGTTTTCTCGAGCGACAAAGGTCTCAGTGAAAACAGCACGGGGCAGGTAAAAACGGTAGCTAGGGGCCGGTAACGAATGGAAAATGGGGCTGGGGGAACCACCTAAGTTAAAATGAACCAAGCGGATAGGTCAATGAATCAAAAAGGCAAATGGAACGGGAACCAAACAAGGTCGGAGCCGGAACGAGGAAAGAGACGGAGTCGGAGTCAGAGCTAGAGGGGGGTAGAAATGAAAACAAAATTGACCACCTGAGACCAAAACCAAACTCAGATCCGCCTCCGCAAAATACAAAGGAAGGAGACGGGAGCAGAATAGAACCCGAAACTGGAACCCCTGAAAAGGTTCCAAAACCTGTTCCCATTCCGATCTCACGCCCGCCAAAGGAAACAAAGTGAAAAACAAAGGGAAGAACATGGAAAGGAAAATGACTAGCGACCGACGCAGGGTAGAAAGGAAAAGAAACCCCAAACACGCAGAATCGGAACCAAGACGGATGCGTGAATAGGAATTAGAACTTCAAAATTTGGAAAAGTTCTAGTTCCATTCAAGCATCCTTTCCGCCCCCAATTCTGAAAGAAAAACCAAGGAAAGTAACAGAGAAAGGGAACCGAATTAAAAGCCCAAAATTGGGGAAACAAAAAGCCAGGAAAAACCCTAACACATGCCATTCCACCAGAGAGATGAAAACTAGCACGCTAGGCTCAACCCTTGTGGGAGCCCATTTAACCTACGTGCCAAAATGAAAAACACCCCATAGCTAAAGTTTTGTCATGAAAAACCAGAGTACACAATTAGGCAATGAAAAAACTAGAAATGGCACTAACATAGGCTCTAGTTCGGGATGTATGCCCCTGGTGGGCATAGCAAGAATTCAGATCACTGGGAGAGCATACTAGAACAAAAGGCCAAAAATAGACCAGGAGCTAACTAGACAGGGTTAGCAAACGCAGCAAAACAAAATCAACCAGAAAAGCAAAAACTTAGCCTAATGTTCATGGAAAAAGAAATGCTTCAGATGAAGCACCACTTCGAGAATTGTCCATGAACAGGCAATTCAAGAGTCACATTGTTGATTCTTGATTTCATTTGATGACACTAGGCCACCAAAAAAAAAGGCGAAGCCATAGCTTTCCTCTGTCAAATACAATTCTGCTAAATGAGCTGACATCCCCTAACTTATGCTTGCCTCTGCCAAACTGCAACAATATAAATGAATGCACCTCTGCAAACACAAGTATCTAATTGACTCTATGCAAGTGAAAACTTGCTCTCTGTTTAGTTTTATCTTCAACTGGCAACCAGATCCAATAAACTTCATCATTACCACCTTCTTGATTCTTTGATTCTGTATCATGTGGTAATATATGTGAATACTAATCAGGACTGCATAAAAACACAGTCTGATCACAATTAGCTACCTGACAAAACATGTTAGTACCTCTCAATAGGCTGTCATATTCATCATTATAAACATTTTCAAAGTCACTATGCATTTGAGAATCAGGCATATCCTCAAAACGCTGACTGTTATGTGACAACAAGCTGTCATATTCACTATTTACATTACCCTGAAGCTGAAAACAACTAGTTCCAGTGCTCTGCATATTGTCACATTCTGTGAAAACTTCATCAAGTGTATACAAAGGGATACTCTTACCATTCAACACATCTTGCAACTACTCTATATTATTTTCAGTAGGAGGCACATTGTTAGTGCAATGATGGTTTAAACTACTACTCCCACTTCCTCTTTTCACTTGGCTCTGTTCTTCATCATGCTAGCAATGAGAGTCATCAATGGACTCTAACTCATCCTCATGGGTTGTCCAACTATCATCATCATCCCAATCTTGCTCATCATTGAGCAACTCTGGTTCTTTAGCATAATCTGATTTCAGACTGAAATCAATATCATCACGATCTGTAAGATCACCATTAGAAGGGGCATCAAAATCACTTGCATCATACCTTGCATCCTGCAGGTCCCCATCGTCAAGACCGATATAAGTTGCCCACAACAACCTAGAGTTTTTGTGTGCAAACCTCTGATATTCAGTGGCTAACAAATTTGATATATGTTCACAACTTAGTATGTCAATGTTCTCTCCTACCCTTTCAACCACTTCCTCCTCTTCTTGACCTCCACCAGGACTGGATGCAATACCAAGCAGCAAATCAGGGTATCCCAAGGTATCTTCAAAAAAATTACCTTCATGAGAGTGAAACCCCTCATCCTCAGAGTCAAACCTGATATCCTCTAGAGCACTCCCTGCATTAGCAACTTCATTTGTCTTCTCATGAAGACTTGTGTCAAGACTGCACTCATTTGTGCACTTGAACTAGTTAATTGTCTCATCACATTGCTGATTATACCTCCCTTCTTCAAAAAACTAGTCCAACTGATGTTCCTCTTCGGGTTCTTGGCTCAGGAGACTCAAACGTTGATCTCCAGCTTGGGGCACCACTTCTGCAAGTTGTTCAAACATAACCTCTTCATCATCTGATGAAGCATCATCAAAGGTATCAAGGAACAAGGTCCTGAGCTGATACCATGAACCAATGGAGTGCACTGGTAAGCAAGTAAACCAATCATCGGCCACACCTTCTAAAGATCTGACAAATAGCTTCATAACCACATCCTCTTTTTCAACCTGACAGTCTCCAATGAAATCAATAAAAAACTGTGTATGTCTTGATGCTGATTCCTCAACACCACCTTTAAACTTGGGTAAATATTTATTGATTCCCCTAGGGGCAGCATGTGGGTAACCCTGGATTTTATCAAAATCCAAAGGGTTGTATCTTTCACTATCATATGCCCTCTTATGAAGACAAGACTGTGCCTTCAGCATGGTATCATAGCTTGTAGAGGGAGAAATAGGACAAGAATGCATTTTGCAAATGAAACCTATCCCTCTACAACTACCCAGTTGCACTATTCAAACTTCCCTTGATAACAGTGCTTGATCTCACCAAATAAGGGAACTAAAGTTCTTTTAAAAGTTCAAAAGCATGAAGAATACCTGAGAACATTGCAACCATGGAACTATTCTTTGAATCTTAAAAAGGTTCACCTTAACAGAGTCGCCACCTCTTTGCAGAGGACAGAACTTCAAATGGTATGAAGCTCACTTACATATAAGTCCTTCTCTGAGCTCGTTCCACCAGCAGAGCACCATAAATATTTCAGGCTAACTGCAACAAAACTTTCTCTAGGCCTGAGATTCTTCAAACTTTGAACATAACCAACATGGCAAACAATATGACTCTTTTGATATGGCACTTTATAACCGGATTTCTGAGTAAAGTCCCAAGTAGAGTCACCATCTTGTTGGTTGTTTTTCTTGTAAACCAGGTTGGTCTCCTATTCTACCTATGGAGTAGCCATCTCCAGGAAAGGGGAGCTCAAAGGACCTAGACCAACTGACAAGATCAAAAGATCTTCTACACTTTAGGCTCTGCAGAACCAGAGCAGGGATCATTCCCTGGAGAGGATGATGATGAGAGACTTCATGAAAATCTCATGGATTGTTTGGGAAGTTCAAATCAACATGAAGATCAACTGATAGAAGATTCAAATGAGGCTAGAGAGCCTTATGTTTTAGAAACTAATAATTTGTGTATGCATGCAGGCCTTGTAGGTGTTAAGGATGATGGACAGTTACTCAAAACCGTCATGAGAGTAGAACAAGATAAAAATCATATTACTAAAGAAGGAGATGCAAAATTGTCTTACAAAGACAATCAAAGTAGAAATCCTATACAATGGACAAATTCAGTTATGGAAGAATCTGTTATTACAGTGGACAAGGTCATGTTGGTTTATGAAGACAATCAAAATAAGGATCAAGGAGATAAAGAGCAACACTCAGGTACAAGGCTAATGAAATCTGATCAGAAAATCAAATTGCTAGAGAGATTGGTGAGAGAACCTAAGAATGAAATTTTATTTCATTCAACACAAGAGGATGGTGATGAAAATGAGAAGATTCTAGAATGTGGAGTGGAGAATGACAAGCTTAGAAATGCAGAATTAAGGATTTCAAAGGAATGGCTAGTCAATTCAGAAATTAAGGAGGACTTCAGAGAGGTTGCGGAAAGGAAGCGTGAAGAAGAAGAAAGAAGAAAATGCCATCAACATACTATAAAAGAGGAATCAAATGTTCAAAGAGAGGAAAATGCATATGGAGGGATAACATACTACATAGATAGCAGCGAAAAGAAGGAATCAATCATTCTTATGATTGTTGGTGATTTTTGGAAATTTAATGTTTATTGTAAAAAGTTTATTCCATGTGAAGATGCAGGTAAAAGTGAGAATTTAGACAATGAAAGTCAATCTTTCATAAAACATCCATGGGGTAGGCAACAAAGTGCCTTAAACATTTTTGAGAAAATTTCTGGCAATGAAGAATGGAAGTTCAATAATGAAATGGCAATGGAGGCCATAAAATTTTTAAATTTTGAAACAAAATTGCAATGGAGCAGTAGCATAAGCATGGAACAGTGAAGGAGTATGCTAAAGATTGAGATTAATAAGTTATGTATGCTAATGAAGAAATTTCCTAAGAGAAGGCATATTGAAGAGAAGAAGATAGTCAACAACAGAAATCAGTTGATCTCAAGAGAATACATTAGCAGGGAAAGTGGAGGATTACAAAGTAAAGTATGGAAAGATGGAAGATTGAGGAGAATAGTAGCATATCCACATCTACAAGATGTGAAGAAGACAAAGTTGATGAAAAGGTTGAATAACAGAATGAAAGTTGTTGAACAAGTGGACAATGACAAAAGAAAGTTTGGGATCTAGGAGTCCATGAGGAGTTTTTTTGGTTCTATGGGAGTCTAATGCAGGAGCATGACATGAGGAGACACAAACACAAAAGCTAAGGGACCAAAGATAAAAATGTGAATTACAAATCATTTTTAAAAGGGAGTGTGTGAGAATATTTCATATTTTGTAATGTTTAATAATATAGTATTGTAGACTAATTCTAGAAGTCTACATAGGAATGAGAGATGGGGAGAATTGAGCAGATAAAGGGATAGATATTGTTGAGAAGATCATGGAGAATTTAGGGAGAGATCATAGGAGATGGTTGAGGAGATATTGTAGGAAATAGTTAGAACTAATTTCCAATCTTAATATGTTTGTTACGGTCACCTTATATTATATTAAGGGACCATTTATGCAACAAGGAGACACGAGGAGAATGATAAAATTGTAATAACAATTTGTATGAGAATATCTCTTAGTAATTTGAAGTTAATATTTTTGAACTCTTTGTTATGAGTTTCCAGATTGTTTTGACCATGCTCTGCTTTCCATCATTGAGGAAAAGAGTGGTAGAGAGGATGAGAGGGACATTTCAAACATTAGGAGAGGAAGGGAAGGTAGAAGAGGGGGAGAGGGGGAAGGCTCTTTCCTCTTCCTTACCAATACCCAACCATCTAACATGATCATATCCTTAAAAAAGGGGGCTGACTCCTCATGAGCTATAGAAATAGGCATATATTTGGTGGTAGTTGATGGAGAAGAAGAGGGTTGAGGAGTATGAGCATGATTAGGAGAGCACAAATGAATGTTGGATGGGGTGGAATTTGAGAGAGGTTGAGTTGAATTATTTCTCCTAATAAGGAATTCATGAATCAAGTGACACTCTTTTCTATAGTAAAAACAAGTATTTGAATTGTTTATAGACTAATGGCTGATCCAATTTGAAACCTAGGATGGTAAGTTTGATATTCCCTAAAAATGATTTATTTAGGTCTATCTCCACACAATCGCTAGAATGAACTCCTACACTAGAAAACTTGTCAAAATTATGTTTGCACTAGATTACTCTTCCCAACTGAGCCATGATATCCTTTAAAAATGGTCTAAAACCCATATTGAGGAATAGAAGCTCGACCCACCTGGGATAATGCAAGTGGGAGAATCCTTCAGGATGAAAGTCGAAGATCCAAGCTTGTAAATAACAACTTTTCCCATAAATGACCCAAGTATCATATCGTAGAACAACTTGGGCATGGTCTACTGACTTAAACATGCATATGTACCCTTTTCCAAGGAATTTTAGTGCTTCAATGTCACATCCCCGATTTTCCTAGTTTTGCTAAACCCATTTATTAAATTTAACATAAATTGGGACTCTCCTCATAGGAAAAATCAAATAATAGTTTTGTTTTAACATTTTGAAATCATCTCAACAATCTCATCATGAAGTTGAATTTCAAGGGTTTTACTTGGCTAGTCATTTGGCATTGGTTCATCTAGTTTAGCAAAGGGTCCTTTCTCCATAGCCATGTCTATAGAGGTACCAAGATTAGGCAGAGCATCATCGTTAGGTTTTGAATTCAGTTACAAAATCTCCTTGTTCAATTTGTTCATCGCTTTAAGCCTCATCAAGGTTTAGCAACAAAAGGAAACATCCAGAAACTACTACAGAAAATGTTGGTAGGCTATCTTCTATTGAAGGAAAATGTGATGGTGGGCAATGACAATGAAATATGTGTAAACAATATCATGATCCCATTCACCCTAACCTCCTTTTTTTGTCTCACATTTTTCTGCAAGCTCCTAAACTCCCGAAGCTAATCTATCTTTAATAATATCTTTTGTGAAGCTTCTTGTAGCTTTTTATATTATACACAATCTTCTATTATTTTCTTCCTCTTCAAATTATTCTCATCTATATTTTTGTATATAATTCAATTTGGCTCAATATTTTTATTGAAAGTGCATTAACAAACTGCAACTACATATTTATTCATTTATTATACTCGTTATAACATTGAAACAAATTGCTTTCCTTCATAATAATAAAATTATACAAAAATAAAATAAAAAATAACACTACTCACGACATAATGAATAATCTAATATAGACAAGAATTTCATTACATATCCTAAGATGGATGACAATGCATACAATATATATCCTTTAACATCATCCATAATGACCTTCAATAATTGAAGACCACCTCACAATTATTTCAAAATAAATATCTCTTACACAAAAACTAACATCTCTTGTAATGCAATAAAATATAACTATATTTAACTAGCATACATATATTAAATATTAATACATATAAAATACGCCGAGAGTTATCATTTTTTTTTGTACCACCACTTTTTTTAGCTTTAAAGTTGTTTTAATCTATTAAAAAGGATGTAGCTTCAAAAAATATGATTATACAATCTTGTCTCATAATATATTTATAATTACAACTATTACTAATTGTCATTTTACTCATTTTTAATTTAATTTAACTCCAATAATGAACAAATAAAATAACCATCTCTATAATGACATCCCTTAACCTCTTTTACATTTTTTTTTAAATATAGATATGCAAATCATCAACATGCTATATCTTCCTTTGTCTCATAGTAAAGATTATCCAACATTCTGGATGCACATTGACTAGAAATAATATTAATAAATTCAATAACATATTATTATTTACGGTCAAATGTTCATCGAGTTTTACTATTTGTAATTTTTGTGTTATGTTTTATAAGTAATCTCTTTTTTAAGGTAATTATCTCCTTGTGTTATTTGTGACAATAATGTATGATAGATAATAGCTTCTAATTCACTCAAATTACATGCGAGATACACAAGCTCAAAATTGTGATTCATCTTCGAAATCTAAATTTATAATTATTCAAAATATTTAATTGAAGATCATAAATACCCACAATTCTCTCCATGAGAATAGCTGCACCATTTAAATGTGGAAAAGCAAGCACTGCACGGAAAACTAAAGTAACACAACTTTCAATGAGGCATTCAGACTCCAACCAATGCCTTTTATCAGAGTTAAAGCTCCATTTTTTATATTATGTAAGAGCATACCCTCTTGTTTTCTAATATATATGTCTCCCAAAAATATTCAAACATTAAAAAAACTTTTAGATCCCAAGATTTAATGGCAGAGTATCAAATAGATGAGTTGATATCAATAAAGACATCAAGAGTCGTAGATCCTTTTTTTTTAACTAAATTACAAAATGATACACTTCGCATCTACAAAACATTTAATATAATAATAGTAATATAGAGAGTCGCTGTGCGAGGAATTTTACTATACAAACAACTTAAAACTCTCTTCCACTCTTATGCGAAATTCATAAAAACCCTCACACAGTCTACAATCTATTCTATTATAGATTTCAATCGATTTGCCATGATTTTGGTTTAAAACCAAATCAGATTCGCCACACTGTTTGCTCTGCATTTCACATTCCCTTCAGTTGTTGTGGGAGAACCGTAGGTGGGGGAGAAAATTGAACATGGGCATTACAGGGAGCAGAGATTTTATTGGAGTTTTGATTGTTGGGTTCATTATTTGGAGTGGAATGAGGAAGTAGATACAAAGAAGTGTTGTGGGAAGAGAGAAGGGCCTCTGCCATTAACTCAAAGGAAATCCTTCACGAGTCACCTGGAAGTCTAATATATGCAGAGTCCCTCGAAATCCTTTGTGAATCGCCAGGAGAAGCCAACAGGAGGTCGTTTTTCTGCCCACCATTTTCCCTGCAGTAGTCCTTCCATATTAACCTTAAAACAAACACTTTTAGGTTTTCTTATTGCTATTCCAGAACTCTGAAGCAAGTGAATGCTTTCTGTAGCACCCTCCATTTTGGCTCTTTTGATTGGACAGTGCTTTCTTTGTTATGCTTTGTTCTATTATTACTTTGACTATGGTACTTGGTTACTATTTAATCATTCAGCTAATCCAATCTCATACAAAGTAGATCATTCAGCTAATCTCAAAAAAAAAAAATTGTAAAGAACCCTCTAAATGAGAAACCATTATTCTAAATTTTTCTGATTTATCCTGCAGCTAGCAAAAGATTACTGCATTTTAGGAAGTTAACAATAATGACTGCATTTTTTTTTCAAAAGAAAAGAAGATAAGATTTAAGAGTGGATATGGATTTTTTGATCCTATAGTGTTGTATTCTATAGTGCATGTCATTTGAATGTCAATTTTTAGGTGAAGAGTGTTTCCTTACACATTGTTTTTTGATGGATGTCATTGTAATACACCTCGAGTAAACAATTATAATACAGATGAATTAAATAAAATCAAAACTCTAATCCAAAAATTTTATCTTTTTTTTTTCTAATCAAACCTCTAATCCGAACCCTAATTGAATGCCATTTTAAATTGTAACCATTTTGAAATAATATTTAAGTTTTATTGAAAATATTTAAAAATTTTAAAAAGTAGAATCTCAAACAAAACTGACAACTTTCATAAAAAGAATAATGACTGCATTTTTTTTTTCTTAAAAGATAAGAAGATAAGATTTAAGAGTGGATATGGATAATTAAATAAAATCGAAACTCTAATATTAACATTTTCATCATTTTTTCTCTAATCAAGACTCTAATCCTAATCCTAATTGAATAAATACACTAAAATTTCTCATAATTATAAAAAGTATATTTTTATTACTAATGTTCACCCTACAAACTTAAAAATTTATTACATAAGACTAAATATTTAGTTTTAATTTATGTTTTTAATTAAATTGATTTTAAAATGTATCAGCGGCCTCACCAATGATTCCGTCACCTTCCTGGGCATCAACAAAATCTAGTATCTCCCATGCTTGACAGTATGCCTTCAGAGAATCTTTCACATCCCTCGGAGGTAAATCATGAGAAGTGGCTTCAGAAGTGCCAGGGCATTTTGAACAATTAGAGATTGGAGAGTGCTAGATGATGATTCTAATCAAGGAAACTGCTGTTATTCATGAGATGGAGACTGCCACAAATACTTAAATCCTGGAGGCATTTTATTATAAACACTGCTCAAATCAATACCCTCTGGCCTTTCCTCATTACTTCTACGTTGTAGGAAAGTAATCAACTCTCCACAACTAGTTTTCCTATCATTCTTTCCTTCTGCGATTAGTTTCTTTGCTTTTGCAATTGAAGTTTTATTGGCTATCCATAGCCTTTTTGGAGTCTCCCCCAGCATATCCAGGCCCTTCAAAATTTCTTCATAGTCTGAGAATTTTTCAAATTCATTTTCCTCGTGCTTGGATAGTATGAAATTAGTCAATTTAGAAGTGCATTTATTATGAAAAATTATCAGGCAGACCACCCAACATATTTTACTGCATAATACCGTTATACATTGCAGCCCCGCCAGCATATATAAGAGCATCCGTGGCATCTGGTTTTTTGTGGGTTTCTGGGAAATGATCTTTGTCACTGATCTATTGAGCCTTTCTGCCTGCTGAATCTTCGGTCCCCAATCTTCAATCAAGTCCTTAATATATCTTGTCCAATAATCTTCAACCCTGTAAACTATGCGCCAGTTACCCGAATGCCATCTTGTGGAATACCCTGCGGTTATAACCCATCTCCATCCCATGATTGCCCAACCTATCAGGATGAATATAACTTGCAGGATAGTTACCATCAACTTCAGCTTATCGAAGGTTGTACGAGTCTCAAACGTGAGACCTTCGATACCCCATCCTATTATTGAACTACAAATTAGAAAAGTGATTATGCTTGCAGCAGAACTACTCAACGCTGACCTGGCAATAACATACTCGGGAGTGTAAGCACGAACAACAATCCATGCTTTCAGCTCTTCATCTTCAATAGTTTGCCAATTGTACTCCTTTACGACAGAATCACTTACTGTCGGAAGAATCGAAGGAATTTTTTGAGCAAAAATAACCTGATAGTAAGCAAAGATAAACTTATTAAGGACTCAGATTTAAACTCCTAAAATTTCGTTTAAACATTTATATTTCAAAAAATCCAAACAATGCACTGTATGGGGCTGTTTTCGTTTAAAAGTAAGATTGGGTTTAGTCAGTGCGGAGTTCCCAGTTAATCGGTGCAATTTGAGGCAATTTGCTGATTACGAATTTTCTAATTAATTAATGATATCAAGTTTCCACAATTTATATAGCTAATTCTAATTATCATTTACTGGATTTGATTGTGTTTGAGATTGATGCAAAATCAATCAAATCCAAAAACGATAATTTGAATTCTCCAATTAATTGATAAGACGATATAATATTTTTATTTAAATTTTTATTTATTTATACTAGAAAGGTGTGTGTTCCCAGTCAATGTACCCACATTGATTCTATTGCTCTTAATCAACCATAAAAAGAAAAAGTTATCAAGCCTTCATCACTCCATCGATGAACCAATATCCTAACCATTGGGACCAACAACCTTTGTTCGGTTTAGTTTCTTTCTAAATAAGAAAATTGAAAATCCTAATAACTTATAATCATCTAATGATGGGTTCATGCCTTTTTTCAAAAGTAGCAAATATTCCATTACCAATCAAAACTATAGAATCATGAACTATCAATGTAAAAGGATTGGGCCTTCATGAACAAGGAGTCATTGAACCAATATATGTTTATGCAAATCAAGGATTCTAAGGCATCAAATACCAATCTCCTACTAAGAAAAATAATGATATTATTCTTGTGAGTGCTTGGGTAACTTCTCCCATAAGTAAAAAAGGTCCCTCTCACCATTCCTCTAATGATTTTTTCCTACTAATCCTTTCATTGACCGTATCATCCCCATCACTAGCCCTTTTATTGACCATGTAATAATCAACAATTATCTTGTTGACTCCATCACCAACTTTCACATTCCAACTCCTAAATCCATCACCCTAGACTAATGAAGTGACACACCACTTAAGTTACTCCATTACAATGAATGTGACAATAGATTCATTGTAATGGAGTAACTTAAGTGATGTGTCACTTCATTAGTCTAGGGTGATTGTAAACTTTTGGGCCTTTATCCTTTAGACTGAGAAACAAACCTTCATTAGGATTGAGGTTGGTTGGGTGATTGCTAATTTCAATGGCTTCCTTAAATTTCCTCTTAAAAAAAGTCATATACATGGGTTATTTTTAATATTATTTAATTAAAAGCAAAAAGTTAATTTATGATATTTAAAAAGAATGATATGATTATAGATCAATTTGTCAATGAATAAGGAGAAGAAAATAAAAAAGAAATTGGAATATATTTTCTAATATTTTTTTTGTTAAGAGATATTTAACATCTTTAGGTATCTAATAAATGATCCAAAAATTAAATTCAAAGTTTGCCTATCTCTATAAAAATATGTTTTTATGATTTTTTTCCTAAAATTTAATTTTGTAAAATATAATAAAAATAAATAGATTACAGAGTGAACTTGTATTAAGTTAGGCTCTTTACAATAATGAGCTATGAGAAAATAAATTTCTTATTGGCATAAATTTTTAAATATATTTTTATATATAGAAACGCAAGTTAAAGTTTTTTTTTGAAGTGATGCAATGAATGCTTTTAAAACACAAATTCATGGAAATATGGTTGGACAAGGCACTTTGTTGAGAATATTTTCCTTCCATTATCCTATTCATAGAAAATGTGTTGGTCATTTTCCTATTGCTTTGGCTTCGGGGACCACAATGGTAAAATACTTTTTAAGTGGGCTTTTGTAAATGACATAATTTTTATTTATTTTTTTGTATTGAACAAAGCAAAAGAATTTACAAGAATAAAGCTACCAGCAGTAGCTGTAAAACATGGTAAGTCAAAAAGCTAGAAAAACTATACAATATCTACAAGAGTCAATGAAGTTCACTCTTCTTACTTATTACCTAAATCTGTGAAAAAAGAATAACCCCCGGAAAAACATATGTCAGACTAAATCCATAAAGTACCAATAGCCTGATAAAAATAATTAGAAAACATTGCAGCATACTAATTCCTCCATATATTTTTCAAAATAACCTATCGAATAGAATCAACAATCACATCCTTTTGAATACCAAGCCCAAAAACAACTTCTTTCCAAGTTAATTCATGATTAAAAATAGCTGAGAAGTCTCTAAAAATAGTAAACCATTGCCTTTTAACATATACACAATCCCAAAAAATGTGCCTCAAACTTTCCATAGCCTTACAAAAAGTGCAGTTTGCTGATTGGACCATAATGCACTTCAATCTATCTCCCACAGGTAGATTATAGTGCAATATCTTCTAAACAAACACATGTGAGTCAAAATCAGCTTTGGAACGCCATATTTGAACACTTAATTTACACCAAAAATTAATGCTAAGTCTACATTTCCACTTTTGATTCAAATGATTAGTAATATTCCAACTGAGCAATAGCTTTAAATAAACATTTTTTAATGGAAGATTATTGAAGTGACTATAAGATAACCATTTCCAATCTCTAAAGAAGCGATCCCTTGAAGTACAAAACTTCATTGCTAGATCAATCGGCACTAGTGATTTAACAAAAAATATGAACTGTTCATAACTAGAATTCAACCCATACTGCTCCTTAATGATGTTCCAAGGAACCCAATAAAAATCTCAAAATCCCAAAGATTTTTAAATTGTCAAACTCCCTTTTTAAAAAAATAATGAGCTTTTCTTGGGAAACATAAAGTCAATGGCAGATAATGATAAGAAAATATTTTTTTCCACCAAATTGACATAAAAACAAAGCTAAACCATGTTTGCAAGGAAGATCCATTCCAATTTTAAAAAATGCTAACTTTTTTCCAAGCTTTCCAAGTAGTCTGGAGGGGAAAAGAGGCTTTGATTCTAAAGTGAGAAGGTAAAATCATTTTATCCAGCCAACGAAACTCTTTCCATTTCTTCTTAATAGAAGCATCCATAATTCTTTGATGAACTAAAATCTTGCGTGGTTCATCTCTGTTGGCAACTCTTATAATCCATTTTGCAACAAGGAAAATCCATTGGATTTGGGGGTCAATAAGCCCCAACCCTCCTTTATGTTTTGGCTGAATACAATGAGACCATGAAGAAGTAATAAAACCACCATTACCATCTCATCTGGACAACAAGAATTTATGGATTATTTTATTGAGCTCCTCATAGCCTTGTTTGGAAGGCATCCAACAAGAAGTGTAGTACACATGGGAAGCACTAAGAATCTTATTAGCCACTTGGATCTTTCCAGCCAAGGACAAAAATTTATTTCCAAAACTGAATAGCTTATGTTTATTTGTATTTAAGAACCAAGTTCGCATATTAGAAAGAGAAACTCCCAAACCAAAGGGTATACCTAGATATCTAGTTATCTCACCATGCTTAATTTGTCTCCATTCTTTCGGTATCTATTGTGGCTTAGCATAAGGCTGAGTAATTAAAAACTTGGTTTTATTATGAGCAATAAGGGAGCCAGATAACTCGTAGTACAAGTTAACAATTTTCAAAGCATTGTTCACCTCCTCTTCCGAATTATGCAAAAATAGCATGTTATCATCAGAAAAGTGAGAATTAATAACCACCTAGTTATGACGGATAGAAATCACTTTGATAAGTTTCATCTAATGAGATTTATGAAGAAAAAAGCCCAAGGCATCAGCTGTAAGAACATACAAAAAGGGAGAAAGGGGATACCCCTACCTTATGGAATGTTGTAACTCAAAGGAGTCAGACATATTTTTATTAATAATCGAATGAGCATTAACATTTTGAAACAACATTTGAACATGCTTTTTGTGTGAACCCCAATCCTAATACCTACAAAAAAAGAAGAACAAAACACTTTAGAATATAAAATGCAAGCAAGAACAAGGATTCCCCATGAAATCCATTCACAAAGCTTAAATTAGGAAAAGAGATGAAGAATACAATGAAAACAACAAAATAGAGATAGAATCCTAATTTAACTAGCAAACTCATGATCCCATGGGGGAATTGGTGCCAATTTGATGTGAAAATTGGCCCTTTCCCAATTCCTATGATGCAAGCTTGATGAATGTTGATGAATGATCCACTTTGTTGATGCTTAATGAGTGCTCCAATGGAAAAATCTGCATAACCTAGCTAAGATTCAATGATAATGTATAGAATTTGCATAATGATTTGAGCATGGTAGCTTTTCTCAAATTGTGGATGATCAAATGAGGGGATTAGCCTCTTATTTATAGATGAGATTGATGGATGAATGTCCAAAATTGAGCAATGTGGGATTAACATTCAACCAATGCAAAGATGTCATTTTTCAACCTATGAGTGGATGGAGGATGTGCAAGTTTTGAGGATTGTGCCAATAAATGCCTATTTTTGAATTTTGAATTTTGTTGACATGACATGCAAGAGGGAAGAAAGAATACATTAAATTCCACTTGGCTCAAGGAAAAGGACATGTAAGAGAGAGTAAATGCCTTGTTGGATGTACATGCCAACTTGGATTTTGAATTCAAACTTGGAGAATATACCCAAAAGATGCCTTGTTGAGGAAAATAGAGATTTAATAAATCAAATAAAATCTATTTTCATGTGCAAGTGGTAAATGTTGGAGGATGGGAGATGAGAGGAGATTAAATTAATCAAAGTTAATTAATTTAATGAAAGGAGGTTAAATGACGTGACGTATTTGACTTAAATTTGTGGATTTATTTAAATCAAATATGAAAGGAATATGATAAAGGATTAATTAAATAAAGATTTTGATTTATTTAATTAAAAGAAATGATGTTAGATTAAATTAAATAGGTTTTAATTTATTTAATTTAATAGATTGACTTTAGAGATTTAATAAAATAAAATAAATTATTTAATTAAATAGGATAATTAGATCAAGATGATTAACCTAATTATCGAAAAGAGGTGACTTAATTAGATAACTGGTTTATTTAATTAAGAAAAGGAATATTGATGAATTTAATCAGATAGGGGTATTTGATTAAATGGTTAGACCGAAGGATGATTCAGGATGAAACGATGTTAGTATTCAGGATCAAATGCGCAATGTCAAATGATACATTTTATGTGTCTACATTTTGCCCCTCTTTGAAGCAATGCACTCATTGCATTGGTTCAAAGAATAAGCAATCTCGATCAAAGCCAAAAAAAATCATTTTTAAAACCTTTCCCCACTCCTTCTTGGTGAGAGAAAACATGCCAATATATTGCCCCCTTGAGAGATTGGACGAAAAATTTCCTTTTTGGGGTGATCTCACAAAAAAAGAGGATAAGGTGCCGACAGGTCCAAAAAGTCTCTAGGAGGCCAAAAACATGTCTAAACACAATAAAATGATGTAAAATAGGCCTCAACTAGACAAAAACAGGTTCAAGGGTCAAAAACCCTAGCAGGATAGCCAATCAGGGTGAGAAAACCCTATATTTCAAGCTTAAAAGGGGTCTGAGGGGTCACTTTCAATTCATTTTCACACTCAACCATCTAGCAGCCCTAAGATTTGAGCTCTGACCTCCCAATGATATGGCACAACGACAGCTTCCTATGCACATTTTTTATTGAGTCTGGATGTACCAGTGGCCACCCGGCATTGGGGCACCGGTAAGTGATCCTTACTTGAGCTTTATCTTTTATTTTTAACGTTCATTTAATGCTTTCAACGTTAGTCCTTCTACATCAGCACTATATAGCACCACTCAAAAATCAAACTGCACTGCTCGGTGTTGAATTGTGTTAGGACAGTGGAGCTTGGAGTTTGAAAACAAATTCCAAACTCCGACGCTGAGCTAATGGCCAGCGAGGTCATTTCTAAAGTGCGATGCAACAGTTCTTTATTGACAAGAATTTTTGCAAACTATGCCGCTGGGAAGGAAAGTGCACTGCGGTGGTGTGCTTTCGACATTTTGTGCCCTAGCATCGAAGTTTGATTAAAAATAAACTGTGATGTTGGAGTGGTTTTTTGGATGCCCAGCAAAAAAAAGTTCAAAATTTTTAACATGATGACCCTTCCTAATGCAGGATGTGGTGAGGGAGCTCTACTCCCGATAGCATAGGTCACGGGATGTCTTCGATTACTTGCGGAACCTCAGTGATAGAGATCAGGATCGGCTACGAGACATGGGGTTGTGGTACATTGCCTATGCAGTGCCCATTCGTACCCACCTTGGGATGATGTCAGCGCTTGCCAAGAGATGGCACAGCAAGACTTCCTCTTTCCACCTTCCCATTGGTGAGGCCACCATCACCTAGTTGGAGGACATTTGGAACATCTTGAGATTTTTGATTCATGGTCGGCATGCCATTTTTTATATAGATGAGGGGCAGAATTCCTACTACACAGTCCTTGACATAGATGGGCTTGTGATTTGCGAGGGCCAAATAGAGTTGGAGCGGCATAGGTCACTGACATCACTCTTTCATCTAATGGTTGCGGCGATCATTTCTAGTCTCATTTCCCGAGACTGACGAGGCTGATATTTCAGTCTTGGTTGGGGACTCTGCTAGGAGTGCATGGCGATGCGTGATAGGCCTACTTGCTTTTCCTGGGGGCTAGTTCTTCCTGCATCCTTGTATAGAGATCTTCACAAGTACATCTACCTCGAAAGCAGAGCACTCAGAGCAAGCGTGACACTCCTCCACGTATGGGTGTGGGAGTATATTGTTGTCCTTCGGTCATGATTTGTTGTAGTTTTGATGGGGCCCGATGATACCCTTGTATGGCGCTACAGAGGTGGTGTGTCCTTCACACACACCGGTGAGCACAAGATTCCCTATTAGACAAGGGTCCTAGATGAGATGTAGGTGTTTACATGGCGTATGTACCTTGGTCAGATTGGATGGGCTGACGATGTACATTAGATTTTCTATGCCACCAAGGCCGCTTCATGTAGGGGTGAGAGCATACTATGATAGAGAGATATCTACCCAAGCACGTTCAACATCAATTTGGTGAGCCCTAGGATTGGCCAGACAATGATTATGTGGTCGTATTTTCCCACACCATGTCACAAGTTTCATGGGGGCGATACATTCCTACCTTGGAGGCCGTGGACAGTTTCAAACAGTTGGTGACTTGGCCATGGGCTTATGATCCGGTGCATGCAGATCCAGTTGTTATATAGGAATACAAGGATTGGATCTGGCCTCCCGTACATTTGACAGTTCCAAGAGCAGTCCCCAATCAGTGGAGGGTGAGAGGCAGAGGGGGAGGACGAGGACAGAGGGATGGTGCACGATAGGACTAGCCGGTCGGGCCTCTAGTTCAGCCAACTCAGCCATATCAGGTTGATGTGTAGATGTAGGATCAACAGCAAGTGTCGGTAGGTGCACCAGCACAGGCTGGGGGTGAGGATTAGCCTCAGGTATAGCCTCCACGAGCACAACCAATAGTGCAACCAGTAGGGCAAGTGGATCCTTGAGATACATTGATTATGCAGTTGCAGGCCCAGGTCTAGACCGTGACAGCTGAGAGGGATCCAGCTAGGATCAAGAGAGATCAAATCAAGGCCGAGAGGGATTAGGCCATATTGCAGAGATAGGCTGTAGATTTACAGGCGGCCGCAGAGATGGGTTGGGGACAATAGTTGGAGAGCATGGCAGCCTCCTCTCAAGGTACAGTGTCCATTCAGTCCTACAGGGAGGTCGTCCGAGAGGCCGAGTATTACCGTATGAATTATCACAACGCCATACCTAGAGTAGCACAGGTCCCAAAGTACTTGTAGCAGACCAGCCACAAACCAATAGAGGGTCTTGGTGATAGGGGTGAGGGCAACATATAGGGGGTAGACCTTGATCGAGATGATACTTTTTGTGCCTTATGGGCTCCTTTTTGATAGCACAATGGGCCTTTTTGTACCAATTGACATACATGTACAATGATCTGATTATTTTGTACTATGACAGTTATTCGATGATGATATATATATGAGATGACGATTTTGATATGATGTTATATGATGTCATTTATTTATGCATGTATGGATGATTCTATTTCTATACGTTGTGCAATGATGTTTATGGTGCATTTATTTCCAATGATATATGCTTTATGTAATGATTATAACTAACAGATATATATTATGTTGTTGACTTATGATATGCAGATGTATTTATGTGATATGTAATGATGTTGCAATCTATATGATGATTTGAAATGATATGATATGTTATATGAAATATGCAAAATGATATGGAAATGATCTATGCTGTACATGTAAAATGATATGTGAATCATGCTTATATATGATTATGGATGGATGTACACTTTACATGTAATGGATTTTGATGTTCCTATTATGCTTATAATGATGTGGAATGATTGATGCAATGAAATGTAAAAATGATTGCAATGATATTTAGGAGATGATATGGATGATTAATGGATGATATAATGCAATGTAAATGTAATGGTCATGTTTTATATGATGCGTATTGATGATGCAAATGAGATGGTTTTTTAAGATGCTTAGAATAACAAATATTATTATCCTAAACGTATTAAATGATAATGTAATTTATGTGATGCATTTAATGTGATGTGATGCAATGATATGAAATGATATGTTAATATAAAGTGGTATGATGATGTTTTATGCCAAATGAACGTAATGTGGGAGATGACCTTATAGTGTTATACGAGTATGTATGCAATGGATTATCTATAATGCTTATGTACCTATTATGTATGATTATGCAATAGGTGGTAATGGTTATGAAATGCTTATGCAATGATTGATGTGATGAATGTAATGTGGTCCAAAAAATGGATGCAATGTAATGAGAAAGGGATATGCTAATTTTATGGAAAATGCTTATAATACCATGTTTATATGATGATGGAAATGTAATGCATGTGTTTCCTATATGATATGTTTATGCAATGTGTTAATGATTTGTGGATGCAGGATCAATGACAATGATGATGATGATGATGATCAACTGTCATAGTACCTTGTTAGCACAATAAGCAAGAAGGGAGGAAAGAGAAGAATCCATTTCAATAAGACACAAGATGATGAATATGCAAATGATGATGATTACTTGCCGAGGAGTTGAGACTTTCAAAGGGCCAATTTCCTTATGTTTGATGACACACATGGTACGATGCATCAAGGTATAGAGAACCAAGATGGTGTTGTACCTAGTGTGATGGACTTTGACTTGACAAATAGATGGGAGTATCCTTGTTTACACCTGACATATGGAAACCTTGCTAGGATGCACTTTAGAAGTTTCAAACACCTCGGACCGAAACATGGAAAGGTATAACCTATCAATGCAATAGTCAACAAACCGCCCAAAACCTCCTCCATACATACCTAACAAAGCAAGTATTCGCAAGGTTATATTACAAGAACATTCAACAAGAATAGCAGACAAAAGATAATGATCATTTCCCCATTCCTATTTCTCTAAATCCTCTATTCGGATATCATCGAGAGGTCCTTAGAATGAGCGCAATAAGATAAGTCAAAAGATAAAGATAAAGTAAACAAACAAGCCGATGTTCTCCAATACTGCTAACCAAAAGAGGATGTGTTTTTAAGGATAAAAACCGAAACTATTACCAAGAGATAATTCCCATTATAGGAAGGATGCATCTTAGGACATGTTAGTGGATGGAAGCACGTCATTTCGTTTATCCTAAGCCATCTTTCAAATGACTAATATGGGACCGAGTTGGATGATAGATGTGGTTCCTGAAATCTGCAAATAGTTAATTTAAAATAAAGAAACATTTCAACATCCCTATGGAATAATAAGCCATGTTAATCATGCCATAAATGAAACAATGGAAACCAAATAAAAGCATATAAAAGCATGACATTAATCCTATCCCGTAGTGGATTGGTGCTTCTATGGAAAGAAGCCCTTTCCCAATCCTTGATTGACAAGCTAGTGATGAAATTGCTATGGATATGGAGATGATAAATGGACAAGATCAATTCTCAAATGAAGAGTGACCTTGCATCAAGTTGTGGAGATGATGGAGGATTTTCTCAAAGTTGAAGCTTCTATTTAAGGATTTTCAAAATGCTAAGTGTTGAAGAGAGACCAATGTGGGACTAAGATTGGACAAATGAGATGAAGACACTTGTCAAGTGGTGAGTGGTTGATGCATGTGCAATATTTGGGAAGAGTGCCCATGAGAGGGAGAATTTGAATTCAAATTTTGCAATAAATTTAGAGAGGGGGACAAGAAAATGAGCAATAAATGCTATGTTGGAGGGACAAATCAACTTGTCATGTTGAGTGAAAATGAGGGTTTTTAATAAATCAATAAATTGATTTATTTGTGCAAGTGGCTAAATCTAGAGAATGCAAGTGGGTGAGATTAGCATTTAATCATGGTTAGATTAAATAGATGATGATTATGTTAGTTTAATGATGATTAGGTGAGATTAACTTTTAGGACTTTAATATTTGATTTATTTAAATTAGAAAATGATGAAATATGATTTGGGATTTTAATTAAATAAAGTTTGATTTATTTAATTAAAGGATGATGTGAGCCTTTGATTTATTTAAATGCATAACCCTAGGACTAAAGACCAGACTTTCCTAGCAAATGGATTTGTTGTGTTTGATTTATTCAATGAGCGGATGACTATGCATAATGCTAATTTTGCATGTCTACATTTTGCCCCTCTTTGAAGCAATGTACTTGTTTAGTTGGTTCAAAGAATAAACTTGCCATGATCAAAATCAAAAAATTTCTGATTTTTCGGATGCCCCAGCAGAAAGAAGTACACTGGTATATTGTTGCCCCCTCGAGAGATCGAGCGAAAAGATTCGATTTGAGGGTCGATCTCACGATAAAGAGGTTCAAAATGGATGGTTATGGATGATGATGCAAATGAGATGATTTCAAGATTCTTAGAATAACAAATCTATATTATCCTAAACAACTTAAATGATGATATGATATGAGATGGATGAGATTGATGATGTGATATGCTATGATTATGCAATGGATGATTTATGAGATGCTTAGACTAACAGATCTAAATTATGATGATGATTATGCAATGTATGTGAAATGATTATGTATGATGTGAAATGATATTTGGTATGCTGACAGTTTTGTGGATGCTAGATGGATGCATGATGGATGTAGGATGGATGCATGATGGATGATGACAAGAGGATCCCACAAGTCCATGATCTAACGAGACTTTATTAGAGATGATGATGATAGATGATGATGATGATGATAAATAATGATGATTTGCTTATCAAGGATTGGTATTTTAAAAGGGATACTTACCTTATGTTTGATAACACACATAGGTACGATGCATCAAGGTATAAAGAACCAGGATGGCGTTGTGCCTAGTGTGATGGACTTTGACTCGACAAAAAGATAGGAGTATTCTTGTTCACACTTGACATACAGAAACCTTGCTAGGGTGTACCTAACAAAGAAAGTATTCACCAAGTTATTTTACAAGAACATCCAACAAGCACGGCAGACAAAAGATAATGATCGTTGCCCCATTCCTATCTCTCTAAATTCTTCGTTCAGATATCATCGAGAGGTCCTTGGAATGAGTGCAATAAGATAAATCAAAAGAAAAGATCAACTACACAAACAAGCCAATGTTCTTCATACCTTTAGCCAAAGGGATTTGTTTGGATAGGATAAGATCCAAAGTGATATCCAAAATCATGCCCATTGTCGGAACGATATATCCTAGGACATGCATTGTATAGGATGATGATGGTTTGATAAGTTGATTGATAGGCTGTTGATATGAGGTCGATTAACACATTTGAAAATGATCAAGATTTTTATTTTGTTTTAACAGGTTGTTGCTTTGATTTAGATTTCACGATTGAAGCTTGCTTTTGCTAACTACTATGATTGTTTCTGTTTGTGTTGCCAAAGGATGAAGGTGATGATCAGTTTATTATGGATGATTGATTATTGCAGGTGCAAGCGAGATGAGGCGGATGGATTTTTTCGAATATTTGGATGTTTTTGATGTTTTGAAATTTTTTGAGGCTATTTTTTTTGGGGGGGTGTTTTGGATTTTGCGATGTTTTTGATTTTTCAATTTTCTGATGTTTTTGGATTTTGATGTTTTTTGAATGTTTTTTGAATTTTTTTGCGTTTTGATGTCTCGGGGGCTAATCAAAGATGAGCCTTTCCTATGTTTAAGCTCAGAGACAATGTAGCTCAGATTCCATGTTTTTGACATTTTCTGACTTTTTGAGTGTTTTTGGATTTTTTTGGTATGTTTTGGTGTTTTTGGATTTTTGCATGATTTTGACGATTTGGATATGGACATGTGTGATGATAACAATGCTCTATTTTAAATTTTGTTGAAGACCAAGCTAAGGTTGATTCATCGAATCGATGGATTGATGATGATAACATTGTTGAGGATACACAACAATGTAGGGATTGATGAGGATTGATGGTGACAACATTGTTGAGGATGCACAACAATGTAAGGACAGTGTTAAGCAATAAAAGGATTGGGAATGATATCCCCAAGATCATGATGGATTGATGATGATTTTATCAAGACAGATGATGATAACATTGTTGAGGATGCACAGCAATGCAAGGATAGTGTTAAGCAACACAAGGATATCCTGATGATTTCTTGATTGGATTTGATTGATCATGATTGATGAAGCTTGATTTGGAACAAAATCTGTTTTGAATGATTGGATGTGACGTTTGAAGGGTGTGTTAGATGCAACTGATATTGATTATTTGGATCGATATTCAATGAAATATGAAGACTGATAAGGGATATTTGTTCGTCAAAATATGCCATGGGCTAGTGATTTGGATTTTGCTCACAAGTGGTGGACCAATTTGATTTCATGTTTGTCAATGTTTGTATTGCCACATAAGTCAGAGGATATAGATCAGGATTTATTCCCGAAGCAAGATGTGAATATCTGCCCCTAATGTCTAGCAATGTATGGAATGTGATGGATGAATGCTCAAATAGGTGTATGGATGGATGGATATGGTAAGAATGCAAAGGATTCCAAGGTTTATCTTGCGATAAGATAAGGTGTTTAGATAAAGAATGCTCATTTGGATAATTCTTCATGGCTTAGACAATGCTGCATAGAATAGGATTAATGAAAACGGCCCATGTTAAGATGTTTACCATAAGCAAGGGTAAAGTGTGCCACAAACTTTCATCAAGATCAAGATAACTTGGATGATGGACACAGATGGAAAAAGATGGATTGGATCAATGGTTTATGGATGAACAGATTTATTATGGTTGAGATGGATGGAATGCTCGATTTATTATGGATGGGATGAGATGCTTTCTCCTGAAGTGGTGTACGTAGATGCTTGATTCTACACATGATGCCTATTTGCTATATTTTCATCATGGTCTTGCCCAAAGCACTGCCCATGCGGTTTTCACTAGAGGACGATTTTTTTCTCTTTACTGTTTTCAATCCTTTTTCTAATTTTTTTGGATTTTCATATTTTTTGATTTTTTTGGCTTTTCTGAAAGATTCATGCTGAACCACCTGGTTGTGTTGACATAGATGCCCCTGTCATAATGTGCCATTGATATCCTGCTTTAAGGAACTGCTTTGCTAAGATACGTGCACTTGAATGCAACTTTTGCGGTTCTTGATCTGCTTCATCGACACCGGAGTTAACTTTGTCTTTGTGCACACATCGCGATAGATTGCCTTTTGAATCCTTATTATGAAGGGTTGTTGCCAATACATGGTCAATGTAAGAATTGGATATTATGTGTGGAGGCATGGATGGAGTGTGTTTAGGGATATGAGATGGATTGGTTGATAGCTTGGAATCTCTGACTCTCCAAACTTGGGAAGATGAGCAATGATGGGTGGATATAGAGGTGTGTATGGAATTAGGACCAACTGCTTGATATACTTTGTACGTTGCTTGAAAAGCCTACTTTTTCTTTTTCGGACATCTTTGATGGATACATTTCCCTTTTTGATTTTTTCCCATAGTTTCTTTGACTGATGGAGTTTGATACGGATGATCGTTCTTTGTATGTTTTGGTATCCATTTGTAATTGATTTTTAAATTATGCTTCTTAGCTTCTTTTTCTTTGATAACGTTCTTTGTACTTTGATTCAAATCTTTCCTCTGATGTTGGTCCCAATTCGTGGATGGGGTGATGGGTGGATGAAGATTCATGACATGGCTAGTTGTTGTATTGAAACTAGTTTCATCATAAGGATTCTTTGTGCTTCCTATGTCAACATTTGTTTGAGACTTAGTTGCCCCCAATATGGTGATAGTATCACCTTCATTCCTTGATTCTACTTGTTTTGAGATATCTTTTTCAGTAAACATGCTCTAATAAATGACCACTGTAGATGATGTTATTTTATTTTGCTGCTCTACTAACTCTGGAATATCCTATTCTATCTAACTTGTTTCCTTGAGCGGATAATGTTGGAAATACGCATACCTAATGTCCTCAGTTTGAATTTAGGATATATCTAATCCTGATGTTGATAACTCAGTTTGACTGTAGGAGTTGATAATCTGCTCTTTGTGTGTAACATAATTTTGTTCTAGATGAAGATCATCTACGTGTCCATCCAAAGAAAGCATCTCAAGGGTAGATGGAGGAGTATGGATATGATCATCTTGCATAGATAGGAGAGTCTCCATTAGATTATTGTAGTATCTTGAAGATATAAATTCTTGATCTTGAATGATTTCAAAGTTGCTTTCGACATGCTTTGGATCAAGTTCTTGACATGGGTCCATTTCAAAGGATGGATTGCTTACCAAGGGTTCTTGGATGTCGTCATTAGACATGTTAATTGGTTCAACATTCTCAAGTGTCAAGTTTAGGATTTCTTCAGTATTTGTAATCATGAGGTTGAAGGGGTTCAACATGTCTTGGAAGGAACCATTGCTAGAATTTGGTGAAGGATTTTGATCATGCTTTGGCATAAATACCTGAGATATATCCTCTAACTCATAAGGCAATGTAGAGACATTTTCAATATGATCATTGGTCAACAGATCGTGCATTATGTCAATTGGATCAAATAATCCTAACACTCCTTGAAAGAGATCACTAAAAAGTGGCTCTTGATGTATGGTGAGTTGATCATTGGATTGTGTAGATACATCCTCAATGTGCTCATCGATGGAGAAGTTTTGATCATTGTTTACGACAATTGTAGTGGAGAGATTGTGAATGTCTTTGACCATAGCATCAAGTGATGTTGATATTTCTTGAATTGGCTCATTGTATGATACTTCGTGATTCAAAAGTGACTCTTGACATATGTCAATCTGATCATTGGATGAAGTAGACATAGCTTCAAGGTGCTTAGTGATGGATTGATCTTGATTGTCCTCAACAGTTATCATTTTTTTTGTTTTTGCTTGTGTTTGTTGGGTAGCTTGAGATTGTTGAAGTGCTTGTTGGTAGGCTTGATGTGCTTTTAGTGCGATGCTATGATATTGACTTATTGCACTTGGTTTTGGTGGTAGTGGTGGTGTATTTGGAATCGTGTTGGATGTAGTGCCAAGTTGTTGAGATACGCTTGGAGCGATCATGGGGGTGGTGTTTGGAATGATCAAAGTGATAGGGATTATTGGGATGAAAAAGGTGATAGGCCCCTAGGAGACCATATTTTGATTGGTTGGGATCATCATTGTTGCTTGATTGGATACCATCTGTTGGTGCGATGTCGATGGTATATTCAAAGGATTTGATGTGATGGCTTTATTGGCGTTATGTGGATTGATTTGGATGGAGTGATTGGTGCTAGGTAAAGGGAGAAGCCCTAAACCAAGGAATGATGTTGGTAATGGTGGTGGAGATTTCCCTTGGCATAATGACTCAACTATTTTGGAAAGTGTAGCAATTTGATCTCACCAAATTTGTTCTTGATTTCGATCTTGACTCCCTTGATATAGTTGATTTGGCTCTTGTTTAAGCAGATTTGGAGTGTGTAGTTGTGTTTGATTTTGGATAATGTTTTGATTTGCGATGACACTTAGATTTGGCATGATAGGTTGAAATTGACCATTGTTCATGTTTGGAATATTCGTATGATTTGCAAATGTATCTATCCCAAAGTTTGTTGGATTCATGTTTTGAAAACTTTTACTTGGTACATTATCCTTTGGCATGTAGGGATTTAGTGGGATGACATTGTTCGTTTCAAGGTTCATGCATTGATTGTTAGATTGATAGACTTGTAGATTTGGGCTTGGATTTACCATCAGGAAATGCATTCCAATCTTTGATTTGGGCATACTCACACTTGTTGTTCTATTGACATTTGTCAAAGGTAATGGTCCCATGTATGGATTGTATAAGTGTGAGTTTTGATAATCAATCAGAATTGTAAGGCTTTGAAGATTCAATTGATTTGGATTACTCGAGATGTATGGATCAAGTTTGTATTCCACGTTCTCCTTGTGTTTTGACCTTGTTGCAAAAGTGACTCTAAGGTTCTTAGGACCAATGACGAGATGAAGAATGAAAGGTGTAAATGATATGAGTGTTGAACGTTTAGGGATTTTGGATCAATGCTAGACTTAGGGTTTGATTTGGATGATGAACTTGTAAACCCTAAGATGTTGGATGTGATGTTAGGATGAACTTGTTCAAAGGATGCTTGATTTAATTAAATGTATGAGAAAGGATGCATTCCCACACACCTAATTAAACAAATGACTTTGATTTGATTTAAAGATGATTTACCCAAGTCTAGAATGATGTTTCCAAAGTTCTAAAGTTGTTTGGTGGGATGGATTTTGATAAATTTTTGAGATGGATGAAGTGTTTGATTTGATCCTAAGAGACTTAGAGAGACTTTTTTTACTAGGCCAAGGTATTGAAGAACACACTTTTCTCTAAGATCAATTCAAAATCAAAAGACCAAAACATATCAAGCACATGTGTGGGGTCCAATTTGTTATCTTTGCTTCAATTAATTCTTTTTACCACAAACAAACTTCTTGATTAGGTTTCAAACTGAATGTCCAATGTCACAACTTCTTTTCATCCCACAAAGTGCTATGTAGAAGTTCCAAGAAATTAGGACAAGGGTTGCCTAATGTTGACCTTTGTAAGAGCAAATTAAGATGTAAACCCAATTACTTAGAAACCTCTAAGGACATAATCCCCAAGGTAAGCAATAGTTCTTGGGTTTTTTCAAAAGTATTTGCTGTAACTAAGGGGTTTGAAATTTTGATGATGATATTGAATGTTGGTTTTCCAATGTTTTCGATAAACACACTGTGTTTTCAAACAAGCAATGTAACATCCTAGCTCAATTGGTACGTTTTTCTTGGTGGGCTTGCCTCATGCCCTTCATAGAAGAGATGATTTTACATGCAACCAAGGAAGAAATATATAGGTATGTTAAGAATGAAATCTTAACCTCTATATTTCAACCAAGATCGGACATGGCAAGTAACTTCTTGGAAACTAAGTTCCAATGCACCACTTTGATAAACTCACTAGGAAAATCAGGTCTTTAGTCCTAGGGTTATGCATATAAATAAATCAAAGGCTCACATCATCCTTTAATTAAATAAATCAAACTTTATTTAATTAAAATCCCAAATCATATTTCATCATTTTCTTATTTAAATAAATCAAATATCAAAGCCCAAAAAGTCAATCTCACCTAATCATCATTAAACTAAGATAATCATCATCTATTTAATCTAACCATGATTAAATGCTATTCTCACCCACTTGCACAAATAAATCAATTTATTGATTTATTAAAAACCTTCATTTTCACTCAACATGACAAGTTGATTTGTCCCTCCAACATAGAATTTATTGCTCATTTTCTTGTCCCCCTCTCTAAATTTATTGCAAAATTTGAATTCAAATTCTCCCTCTCATGGGTAATCTTCCCAAATATTGCACATGCATCAACCACTCACCACTTGACAAGTGTCTTCCTCTCATTTGTCCAATCTTAGTTCCACATTGGTCTCTCTTCAACACTTAGCATTTTGAAAAACCTTAAATAAAAGCTTCAACTTTGAGCAAATCCTCAATCATCTCCACAACTTGATGCAAGGTCACTCTTCATTTGAGAATTGATCTTGTCCATTTATCATCTCCATATCCATAGCAATTTCATCACTAGCTTATCAATCAAGGATTGGGAAAGGGCTTCTTTCCATAGAAGCACCAATCCACTATGGGATAGGATTAATGTCATGTTTTTATATGCTTTTATTTGGTTTCCATTGTTTCATTTATGGCATGATTAACATGGCTTATTATTCCATAGGGATGTTGAAATGTTGCTTTATTTTAAACTAACCATTTGCAGATTTCACGGACTGGTGGTTAATAAATTTGCCATAAGTTTGCTGCTAAAGCCACTTTATAATCTTTAAACCGATTAGAACATTTCTCCTGCGGTTCCAGCTGAACAAAGCAACTATGGATTTCATTTATGAAATGTGAAATCATAATAAAGAGACTCGATTTATTGACTGCAAGCAATTTAAAGGGAGGTACAGTCATAGGAAAGCATAGAGACAATGATGACAATGGCTAGGTAGGTTGGAAGGAAAAACATTTCGAGTGGCAAAATGAAGAGTTTGAATATCTGTGGTAAAAATTATTTTGACTTGTAAAAAGTAAAAATGGATAGAAGTATTAATGGAGGACCTTTAATTCTTCTTGGGCACCAACTAATTCTCTCAAACAGTAAGGTTTTATTCATTATTGGAGTATTTGGTGGCACTTTGGTTTAGGTAATTGGCCCTTATTAGAAATAAGTGATGTTCATTAGTGAGCGCTAGGGATGCGAATAATTATGATTTTATTTTGTAATATTCTCACGAATGTTATTAAAATTGTTGAAGGTGAGTTAGTATTAAGTAAAGGTCAAGCTTTGAATGGATTGTAGTGTAACCTGAAATAGGCACATAGGCAATGAATAGACTCCCACACCTCGCATTGGACAGAAAGAATATTAAAGTTCTTAGAATTTTGAGCTCTTTTATTACATGATAGATTTATTGCAAGAATAAAAGCACTCACCTGGCATCAGACAAGGGATATTAGGAGGCAGATCTATAACTTTAATGGCACGTTTCAAAAATTATGGTCAACTTCTACTCACTGCATCTACAATGTCTTTTTCTGCCTAGCCGACAATTGGTACTATACTCTCTGCCAATTTTCTTGCTAATCAAATGTAACTTATATGCCTAGATGTTGCAGAATTGAATACAGCTTCATAAGCTTTATTTATGACTTCATCTGAGCCGCTAAGTTCATTATTTTAAAGAAGCAGCAAAGTGTGCATTCACCAATCTTAGGTCTGCGCAGTTGGTCGTGATGCATGACTTTGAAGATTTTTGTCAAAAGTTCACGTGCCTTGTCTATGCTTCCACATTCAACTATCAAATAGTTCACACACTTTGTCTAGGCTTCCACATCTCGCTGTTAAACATTTCATGTGCCTTGTCTAGGCTTCCACATCTTGCTATCAAACATTTCATGCGCCTTGTCTAGTCTTCCACGTACTCTCAATTGCTCAATTAGGGGTTCTTTTGGCATGATTGGCGTAATGCTCTACAAACTAGACTTGTGTGGATGAATTTTTTTGCCAGATGGGACTATAATCCATGCCAAAACTGAAGGAACAGCAGGGTCATGATTTTATTTCTTGAATCTTTGTAGTACTCTATTCCTAGCGAAGTCTTGGATTGTTGTTTTGTTTGTATGCTAGAAATTCAATGCATTGCTGTCATAGTTTCTCAAGAACTGGTTTAGTCTATGGGTAGTTTTATTAGTCAATCTATCTGGATGCATATATCTGATCATTGTTAATTCTGTGTGTGGCTATGACTTTGTTTGTGGTGGATGCTCAGACCATCACTTTGGGAGAATTAAATCATTTGGTTTTCTTTTAGTCGTCTCTTACAACAGTTTGACGGTGATTGCCCTGTCTGCTATTAGTTTTCATTTTGTTAGAAGATGCCAGTTTGCCTATAATCTAAAGTTGAGTTGATCACCATTATTAATTGAATCGTATATATCCTATGTGTACTTATATATTCATATGTTCCAATTATGTGCTGCACCACATGTTGAAGAGTGGCTAAAGCTTTACAATAATTATTGATGGCATAAACAAATCCCACCTATCAGCGTACTCCTCCTGAGTTTTCTTTGAATTTAATTGTTGTTTCTTAAACCAGTGATAGGAAAATCATTGAGATGCACCATCATTTCTGAAGTGGGGATCTTTTTTTTATATATTTAATTTGAACTGCCATTGGGAAAGGCGTGTGGATTTCAGTTCTAATTAAATGCATCAAGATTTGATCTAGCAAATGTATCTATTTTTCAAATCAATCTCTAACTTCTTTTGTTAAGTGCAGATCAAGTGTAGGACTACAAAGTCAAAGCCCTGTCTTAATGAGGACACATGGTGCATTTCATTAATGTCGATAAGCATTGGCTGCAATAAATATCTGTAGAGGAATTAATGTTGCTAGGCACAGCAACTTCAAAGTTTGAAAATGAAGGAAAAACAAGGAAGGATTCTTTTTTGCACAAGGAGCTCGCAAGAAACAAATGGAGCATTAAATTCAAAGTTTATAAAGCATTTTTTAATGCTTTGAGCTTTTGTCGCACACTTTAATTTTCTGTCTTAAGCCAACTAGATCATTATTTTCTTTCAAAGTTGGGCTAAAACTAAACATTAGAAACTTAATAGCTTTTCGATTTGGCTAAATTGAACAAACAATTTCTCACACTTCATTTGGTGCTTTAAAACGAATCGAATCATTGCTTTGAGGCTAAAATGAATGTGTTTTTCATTTTTTGTAATCTTTTATGCAAAATAATCTCATCTAAAAAGGCGTATGCACTTCTCTTGTGCTTCACGGCGATCTTGAGAATCAAAAGTCTTTTTGATGACATTAGGTTGCATAAAAGATTGCCTCGACACTTTGATCTGGGCTTAAAACTGAATAAGATCTTTGTGAGTGTGAGTTAGGTATATTGTGTGTGTTCTCCCTTTGTTTCTAAATGAAGGTCGATCAAACTACGGATGTGCTTGCTCGCTATTGTTTACCTTTAGAGGGGTCTGCCTAAGAGACACATCCGAAAGGAGAACTCGAAGGTGACTCCAACTAGTTTTTCATTCGGGCCGGTATACAAATGGATAAGACTAAACTGTCAAGTCCTCATGGTATGTTGGCCTTAGCCGTACAGTGTCTTTCAGAATGGGGTACTATCGTAAAACGTATAAGAGCCCGTAGTAGGATTGATTAAAGCCTTTAGTGGCTTGCTGGACGCTTGCAAGGTGCCATGTCCCTGACCTCTCAAATCTGCAAACATCCTAAACTCCATAAAGAAGGTAAGTGTATACAAATTTGCTAAATACTCCTATGAAATAATGCAAAATGTTTCCTAAACATGATAGCAAATCAAACTAAATTGAAAGCATGAAAGAAACAAGATACATATCTATCCCATAGTGGATTGGTGCTTCTTTGATGTGGAAAGAAGCCCTTTCCCAACCCTTTTAGATAAGCTAATGATAATGATCGACAATATCATTTCTCAAATGAAGAGAGTGACCTTGCATGAGTGATTATGGAGATGATTTGTGGAGTTGTGAACAAGATTAGCTCTCAAACCAAGAGAGTAACCTTGCATAAAAGTTGTGGAGCTGAATTGCTAAGATTCTGGAGGATTTGCTCAAAGATGAAGCTTCTATTTAAGGATTTTCAAAATGCTAAGTGTTGAAGAGAGACCAATGTGGGACTAAGATTGTACCAATGAAAGGACACTTGTCATCATGTGAGTGGTTGATGTATGTGCAATATTTGGGAAGACTGCCCATGAGAGGGAGAATTTAAATTCAAATTTTGTAATAAATTTAGAGAGGGGGACAAGAAAATGAGCAATAAATGCTATGTTGGAGGGACAAATCAACTTGTCATGTTGAGTGAAAATGAGGGTTTTTAATAAATCAATAAATTGATTTATTTGTGCAAGTGGCTAAATCTAGAGAATGCAAGTGTGTGAGATTAGCATTTCATCATGGTTAGATTAAATAGATGATGATTATGTTAGTTTAATGATGATTAGGTGAGATTGAATTTTAGGACTTTGATATTTGATTTATTTAAATCAGAAAATGATGAAATATGATTTGGAATTTTAATTAAATAAAGTTTGATTTATTTAATTAAAGGATGATGTGAGCCTTTGATTTATTTAAATGCATAACCCTAGGACTAAAGACTTGACTTTCCTAGCAAATGGATTTGTTGTGTTTGATTTATTCAATGAGTGGATGACTATGCATAATGCTAATTTTGCATGTCTACAATAGATTATCGACACAAAGAGTTGACCCACTTGTTTACGTACTGACCTAGACTTGAGACTTGACATTTTGAGTTTTCACTTTTCACCTGCTAGACTTGTTTCTGATCTATCTTACCAAAGTTTGAGGATGACGATCGTTTATTATGAGTGATGTTATTGCAAGTGAATGCGAGATGAGACAGATGAATTTTTCAAATATTTGGATGTTTTTGATCTTTTTGAGATGTTTTGAGGCTGTTTTTGGTATTTTTTGAGATTTTCAAATGTTTTGATTTTTTTGATTTTCGAATGTTTTTGGGTTTTCTGAGATTTTGGCCAAGAGACTAACCTAAAGACCTATCCTAGGGGCCTCAAGGGCTGATCAAAAAATTAGTCTTTCCTATGTTATGCAGACAGAGACCATGTAGTTCGACCGACGAGTTGACCGATTTACAGATGATGATATACATGATGAAATGTCAGTTTATTGTGACGGACACCTAAAGGACCGACCTAAGTGTCTCAAGGGATGATCAAAGATCAACCTTGCCTATGTTCCAGGCTCAGAGACCCTTAGTTCGACTAGACGACTTTGTTTTTGAATTTTTGACCGACTTTTTGACCTTTTTTGGGGATTTTGATATGTTTTGATGTTTTTGGATTTTCTAATTTTTTTTATTTTTTATTTTATTTTATTTTACTTTTTTATTTTTTTTATTTTTTCTAATTTTCTGATGTTTTTGGATTTTCTGATTTGAGGACTTTAAGAACATACACAAATCTAATCTGATAAGAACATGGCCCTAGCGTGATGCAATAGACTACTCCGATAAAGGTAGGACAAGCTAACCTTGAGGATGGGCTGAGTAGTACTAGGAGAGATCATGATATGAACACATGACCAAGCTATGATGTGGATGTGGGTGGATGAGTGATGGATGGAGATTCAAATGTGATGGATGATGCAAAACAAGTCATAAAGATCCCAGTGGATGGAAAGTGCTTATTTACACAAGGTGCCTATTTGTCAGGTTTTCACCAAGGTACTTGTCCAAAGTGCCACCGAAGTGGTTTTCACTAGAGGACAATTTTTTTCTTTACTATTTTTTATCCTTTTTCTGATTTTTTTTGGATTTTTTGCTTTTTTTATTTTTTTGTTGTCACTAAGATACCTATTTGCCAAGTTTTTGCCGAAGTAACCATTTTTTCATGACATTTTTTGATTTTTTTAAATTTTTTGGTTTTATACCTTAAAAGATTTAGGCATAAAACTTTTTGAGGTGAGAGCTATTCATGGGATCTTGTAGAGGTTCCCCTTCAGGTGTCGATAACTGATATACCCCTGACTTATAACTTGTTGTGATAATGAATGGTCCCAACCAATTGGGTTCAAATTTGTCTTTGCTGCTTGGGTTTGGGACATTCTTTTGATTCTCCTTTAAGACCAGTTCTTCGATTTGGAAAGTCATGCTTCTAATTTTCTTATTGTAGCTCCATTTGAGTCTATTCTAATAGACTTGCAAATAATTCAAAGCATCTATACATCGCTCATCCAGTAGCTCTAGCTCATTCAATCTTGATACTCGGTACTCGTCATCTATGATGAGGTTTTGCAGTGATATCCTAAGTGACGGGAGCTCAATCTAAATGGGGAGTACTGCTTCTGATCCGTAGACCAAGGAGAAAGGGGTGGCACCGGCAGGTGTGCGGATGCTAGTTCGGTAGCCCCAAAGAGTGGGATTAAGCTACAAATTCTAGTCACGAACTGTGTCATTGACTATTTTCTTGAGGATTTTCAAAATGGTTTTATTTGTAGCTTTCACTTGGGCATTGCCTTGGGGATAATATGAGGTAGAGAAGCGATGTCGGATTTTAAAATTTTCACATAAGTCATGAACCTCCTGATTCTTAAATGGTGTCCCATTATCTGAGATAATGGCTTGTGGAACACCATAGTGGAAAATGAGATAGTTCAAGATGAACTTTGAAATTTTCTTCCCATTTATATACATTTCATGGGTATAACTTCCACCAATTTAATAAAGTACTTCGTGGAGGTTATGACGAATTTGTGGTTGTTAGATGAAGTGGGCATGATTTTTCCAATGAGATCGAGTCCCCACTACAAAAAGGGCCATGGTGTGATGATGGGATGAAGATCTTCAGCTAGAGCATGGATGAGGTCCCCATGCTACTGACATTGTAGACACCTTCTGGCATAGTCATGTTCCTCTCTTTCCATTGTGGGCCAATAATACCCCATCTTCAACAATTTATTAGCTATGGTCATTCCACTCGAGTGTGAACCACAAATACCATTATGTACTTTGAAGTTAGAGCAGTCAATGCCTCCTCAACATTTAAGCAATGCAGTAGGGTTCCTTCTATGCTCCTACCATATAGGGTATATCCTAGGATGACAAATTGGGATTCCTTTTTTAGAAAGGTTCATTTTAGGTTTGAAGGTAAGTCGGTAGGTATGACTCCTATTTGAAGGTAAGTCGGTAGGTATGACTCCTATTTGAAGGTATGTATAAATGTCATGGTACCAAGGATTATTGGGACCAATGATTTTACACACGAATTCTAATTCTGGTACCTCGAATGCAAGCAAGAGGATTTGCTCTATTAGGAATTCATATTTTGGAGCATTGTGGGGGATGTCCAATAAGGATCCAATTGTTTCCATGGCATCTGTTGCTCTATTGTTGGTTCTAGGAATCTACTCAAATGTAATTTCGATGAAGGATTCTTGGAGAGTCTCCACCAATTTCTTGTATGGAGTGAGCTTATCATCCTTGGTTTGGTATTCATCATTCACTTGATTTATTATCAATTGGGAATCTTCGTATACTCTGAGAACTATAATGTTCCACTGCGCTACTATTCTGAGACCTATAGTTAAAGCCTTGTATTCTGCAATGTTATTGGTGTAGGGAAATGCTAGTTTGTAGGACCTTGGTATGCAATCCCCTTATGGGGTGATAAATAAGATGTGAGCTCTTGATCCATGCTGTGTATATGAGCCATCAAAGTAAAGTTTCCAGTGGACAACTACATTGAGATTGAAAATAGATTCATCTAGAAACTCTGAAATGATAGGATTCTCTGAATAGAGTGGTGTTTGTACAAGCTAGTCTGCAATGACTTGGCCTTTGACTTCTTTCCGCTCCACATATTTGATGTCATATTTTGATAGTATCATTACCCATTTGGCCATTCTTCCAGTGAGCATTTCCTTTGACAGTAAGTACTTGAGAGGGTCAATTTTTGCGATGAGTTTTATTCTATGTGCCAACATGTAATGTCTAAATTTCTATGATGAAAACACTACTAATAGCCATGCTTTCTCTATGAATGAGTATTTTAGCTCATTCCTAACAATTTTTCTACTGATGTAATAGATAGCCCTTTCGGTTCCATTTTCATCATGCTGAGCTAGGAGATCTCCAAGGGCTGCTATTGTTGCTGACATGTAGAGAATTAATGGTTTTCTTGGGATTGGTGGCATTAAGACTGGTGGTGTTAGTAGATATTCTTTGATTTTAGTGAATTCCTCTTCACACTTGGTATCCCATTTGTACGCTACTCCCTTGTGAAGTAGGTGAGAATATGGGTTATGTTTTTCCTCCAATTGTGCTATGAATCTTCAAATGGATTGAAGCCTTCCTTGGAGACCTCTTGATTGCTTTAATGTTTTTGGTTCCTCCATATTGAGGATTTCTTTTACCTTTGTTGGATCTACCTCAATACCCCTCATTGATACTATGTATCCTAGCAGTATTCTTGATTGTACACCGAAGACGCACTTATTTGGGTTTAATCTGACTTTGTACTCCTCCAGCCTGTCAAAAATGGCACTAAGGGTTGCTATGTGATATTTTCTCTTTCTGTATTTGGCTAGAATGTCATCAACATAATCTTTGATAGTTTTGTGAATCATCTCATGGAAGATTAATGTCATGGCCCTTCGGTATGTTTCTCCTGCGTTCTTTAAGCCGAATAGCATTATATTCTAGCAATAAGTCCCCCATGGAAAAGTGAAAGTCATCTTATGTTGGTCCTCTTTAGCTATCATAATCTCATTATACCCTAAAAATCCATCCATTAGTGATAACATTTCATGTCTAGCTATCATATCAACGATCATATCAATGTTTGGAAGCATGAAGTCATCTTTTGGACATGCTTATTCAAGTCTCTCAAGTCTGTGCAGATTCTAATATTCCCATCAGGTTTTGAGATAGGTACCAAGTTTGACACCCATTCTGGATAATCTATCAGTTGGATGGATCCCACATCTAATAGCTCTCTTAACTCCATTTTGACTAATAAGGTGATCTAAGGGTGCATTTTTTGAAGCTTTTGTTTAACAGGATTTGCTTCTGGATATACTACTAAGTGGTGAGCCACTGTCTCTGGATCAAGTCCTGGCATGTTAGCATAGCTCCATGCGAAGTTTATATGTCTTTATCTTAGGAAGGCTGCTAGGAGCTCTTGTTCCTCTGATAGTAATGGCTCCTCATAGAATGTGATGTACAGATTTCCCTGTTCCTAGATTGACTGGATTGCATCTTTCTACTAGGACTACTAATTTTTCTTGATGAATAGCTCTAGAAGGAAGATTGAATCCCCCATCCTCAAGTGCCTCAGAGAGGTTTTCACTGTTGGATGCATCCTTTCTTTTTACTTTTTTCTATTTACTTTTTTCTGGTTAGATATTATTCTTAATTTTTCACTTTTGTGACTGAGGGACTCAATCATTTCCCCATTATAGGCATGTGTATCTAGCTTGATTATGAACCCTACTTTGTGATCCCCACACGGAATGTTATCCCACAATCCCATGAATTTTGAGAGCACCTCATCATTTTCGAATGTATCAAGAACTGGTGGTCCTCATTAGTTGTAGTCGATGAGTTGGGGATATACTAGGCAGATTTCATGACTTTGGTGCTCTGATTCAAAAGATAGGGTGCTAATCATGCAAAGAGTGGTATCCTCAAATAGCCTAGGTAAGTTGGTCATGGGATCCTCGTCATCACTACTACTAAAGACGTCGGTTATGTCAAATGTAAAGTTATCTATGACTCTACCTGTAGTTTTTTTGTTGTTGGCTGAGGAGGATTATTAACCCTTCTAACTAGAGGACTTCAGCCACATATGGTTATACTCAGAGGGGTACATCCAAGGCCAAGATTTTTTATTGCTCGCATCTCCAAAATGATAGGTATTATAAGCCCATTATCGTTTCTCCCAACTCTTTGGTTTTTGTCATAGCCTATTGTGAGCATCATTTGTAGACCCTTGCTTCTTTCATCCATTGGTAAATCAACTACTGGTCTCTAGTCTTGATATAGCATATAAGATGGATCTGCCTCAATAACTTCTTGGCCTAGATCTCCCCAACTTGTAAAGTTGGGATAATCTTCAGGAGACGTTTGAGATGTGGAGGCTTCATTTATTTGCAGGCATCCCCATGATCTAGGAGATTGTGGTAACTCTCCTACCACAAAATCATTTTCAGGGATCGTGTAGTTTCCACAACCATTATCTTGGATGATGACCTTAATGTCAGAGATGGTGGGAATGGCGGGAGCACGACAGGTGTCTCTGTCAGAGAAGTGGATACGAGAGTGGCGAGATCAATGTATGGTGTAGATGGATCCTCATCATTTTTTGGTACTTGCGGGATTTTATAGTACTTTGCTTCAAGGCTTTTGAAATAGGAGAAGGGTTTGGGATCTCCATGGATGGTAACTTCTTGTCTTTTATGTGTGAATTTAACACATTGATGGAAATTTGATGCTATTGCTTTCATCGCATGAATCCATGGACATCCTAGGAGGATGTTATATGGAAAGTTGAGGTCTAAGACCTAACAAGCAGTTTCCATGATAGCAGGCCCTACTTGAATAGGGAGTTTGATCGTGCCTTGGGATACTCTTTCTTGATCATCACATTCTCTTATTGTGATACCCTTTCCTTTGTCAATAGAATCCTCTGAGATTCTTAATTGTTTGATGATCTTGAGAGAACATATATTCAAGCTTGCACCTCCATCCACCAAGACCATTTTGACTTTTCTTTTATGTACTATGACTCCTAAGTGGAGTGCACAGTTGTGAGATGGTTGAGCGTGGAAATCCTGGTCAGAGAATGTGAGGAGATTTGGTGTAATGATATTTTTAACCATAGCTTGGAATTGTTCTGCATCAAGATCTGCGGGGACAGTGGATGAAGCCAATGCTTCTTCTAGGATTTTCTTATGGGTAGATGAGATTTTTAGTAACTCCATGATGGAGATTTGCGCTGGTGTTCTTTTGAGGTGATCTAGGACATTGTAGCCATTGCAAAAAAATCTAGATGCAGGGACTTTTTTTGGCTGGGATGATCCTGCGATGGTAACTTTTCTGCCTCTTGTGGTCATTCCATAATCGGCATGGGTGCCTTTGATGGAGATGACTATGCAGTATTCATCTAGGGAGGTGACAACAGTTTCATACACATGATTTATGTTTGTGTGGGTGCCTTTCCCCTTATCAGTGTTATTATTATCCCATTTATTGCCATGGTTAGGCATCAAATTTGTGTATATCTTAAGATCTTGGTTTCCTATTGGTTGTTCCACGTTTATAATTCTTTAATCGATGAGATATTGAATTATGTTTTTTAGCCTCATATAACTATTTGTGGTATGCCATTTGATTTTATGGAAGTCACAAAGTTGATTCTCATTATACCAAGGAGGTTTCACATCTGGTTCTTGGTAATTGTCATATGTGGGAGCTTTGATGAGTTTTTCATTTATCAGTTTCTTCATGATGACTTCAAGTGGTTCCCCCAGAGGGGTGTACTTTCTCTTGGGGTGGTCCCCTTTAATCATTGATATTGTTAATTGTTAGATTGTTATTTGGTTGTTGTATTGCTTGATGATTGTTTTGGTGTTGGATTTGGATTTGTGGTGTGGGTGTATTTTGGCGTGGGGCACTGATGACCAATTTTGTGTCAACAAAACCATCATTAGTAACATTTTTTTTTGTTGTTCAGGGTATGAAGTTCATCCCGCGGGTTGAGTCATAAGGGCTTGTTCGATGCTGAGCCCCTTGGAGATCAACTGGTCATATGTAGTGATCCCTTGTACCTTGAGATGAAATTCCAAGAGGTTGTCAAGGTTGGATATAATGGTGCAAACTTGTTGTTCCTCGGGCATGGTCCATTTACTCTGATTGGCCTTGGATCACCATCTTTGTAGGAATGAAGTGAATGATTCATTCTTACCTTGTTTTAGAGCTGAGATTTCTTCTATACTAACATCCATGGCAATGGTGCATGCATAATTTTAATGAATGCGTCTATAATTTCTTGGAATTTTCTGATGCCTGTAGGTAAGCAAGAGAACCATTCCATAGCATGGCCAGCAAAACTCCTTGGAAATAGCCGCATTAGATAAGTATCGTCGTATGCGACTTCCATGTAATGAACCTAGAATTCCCTGATGTGATCTTCAAGGTTTCTCGTCCCATAATATTTGTCAAAATTAGGGATTTCAAATCCCTTGGGGAATGGTTTCATCACAACGCTATTATCAAATGGATAGGGACACAAGTTGCTTGGTGTTTTTGTGGTTTTCCCTTATTGAAGATCAAGCACTTGTTGCGAGAGCAACCTGATTTGTGTCGTTACATCGTTTTGCAGATCAGGGGATGGGATTAAGGTGTTCTAGGGTGTTTCGATTGTGGGTTGGATGGGTGGGTTGGTTGGTGTGTTATTTGATGGTATTTGCACATTTTGTCAAGCTAGGTATGCTTGCACTTGTTGCTGTATGAACAACACTTGTTGATCTTGTTCTTGTTGTGCTAGGATTGCTTGTTGTGCTTGTTGTTGTTATGCTAGGATTGCTTGTTGTTGTGCTTGTTTTTGTTCCAACAACGCTTGTTGTTGGGCTGCTTCTTGCTACTCTTGATATTTTTTTTATTGCTTGCTAATATGCATGTAGTTGTGCTTGTGCTTGGGCTTGGGAAGCCTTTTGTGCTTGTAATGCGGCTTGAGCTGCTTGAGCAGCTTGCGCGGCTTGAGCGGCTTGGTGTTGTTGTTGTTACAATAAGGCTTGGGCTTCTACGACCTATTGCGCTTGTAATGCAGCTTGGGTTGCTTCGGTAGCTTGTGTAGCTTGAGCAGCTTGCTAAGTAGCTAATTGTGAGGCTTTTTTTTTGCACTTGTAGGAATCCCCTTTGATAAGAAGCTTGTTGAGCTGCTTGCAATGCCATGTTGTATTGGCTTGATATGTTGGAAGTTGGTGGTGGTGGGGTTGGAGGTGGATTTGGAATGGCTTTTGTGGAGGTGGTGAGTGGTGATGTCGTGTTGGTGATTTGAGTGGTGGATGGTGCTGTTGATGTGGTTGGCCCTTGAGAGACCATTCATTGAGATGTTAGGGGGTGGTTGATGATGTTGTGATTGCTTGTCTAGTTGTCATCTATTGTTGCGATATTGATGACAAGTTTTGGGAGTTTGGCGTGATGGTTTGATTGATACTTGGTAAAGGGGGAAGCCCTAAGCCAAGGAGTGGTGTGGATGATGATGGCAATGGCAGAAGTGGTAGAAATGTGAGGGGTGTGGTGTTGAAAATTCCCCCAGGTCCGAACATGTCACCCTCTTCTTGCGAATTTGTGAGGAGAGAAGTTTGAGGTGCTGCATGGAAAGATGATGATGATGGATCATTAGGATTATGGAAAGTGATAGGAACATACTTATGTAATGGATTTTGGGGTATTTTTTGTTCCAAAATGGTATTTGTATCCAAGTATTGATTGTTGAAAAGGGGGTGTGTTTGAATAGCATTAAGAAATGCATTTCCCTTATTAACATTGGGTTGGGTTGGAGCAAAAGATGTTGTGATTTGCGAAATTTTTTGAGTGATGTTTTGGGATTGGGGTGTAGATGAGATGGGGATGGTGGATGCGATTGGAGGTAAAGATGTCTCCACTATAGTACTCATGTCGAAATTAGAAGGTAATTTGGCCCCTTGTTTTGATAGCTCAAGCATGTATAGTAAAGGGTTAAGCCTCATCATGATGTTGATGATTTTATGGTTTTCCAGATTTTGAAGAATTTCAGTTATTTTTTCATCCGACATCCCAAAGGTAAGATCTACTCCTTGGGTTTCCTCTTGTGGGATTTGTGATGATGAGGTAATCAAAGGATTGTTTGATTTAATGGGATTCATTTTGACTTTCGTTTGGCTTAGGTCACTTGAAGTGGGTGTTTCTTTGTCAGCTTCCATTTTCTTCTTGTATTGAGATCTAGTTTGAACCATAAAACAAGGATCAATTTTAAAGAATAGGGGAGATGAATCTCTTAATTCCTTGGATTGATCTTTACTTTATGCACAAAAGAGAAAATTTTAGGATATCTTAAGGATCAAAAGGTGATATGTGGATGTTTTTATCTTTTGATAAATCTTGAGGGGATGCTAGACTTTTAGGACTTTTGGATATGTTTTAGATTTTTATTTTTTTATTTTCCCTTGGGATTACCCTTGACTGATTGGTTTTGGTTCGTATTGATTGAACAAAATAGACCCTAAGATGTTGGATGATTATCTAAGGGGTAAATTTTCTCAAAGGATGATAATTCGAATATGTGTAGGGAGAAGGATGCATCTACCCACACCTATTCAAACAAGATGATAATTTAACCAAGCATATGAAGAAGGATGCATCTACATATACCTAGCTAAACAAGATGGTTTGATAACTTTGACTAAGTATATGAAAAAGGATGCATCTACACATACCTAGCCAAAGATGATTTGATAAAGATTTCAAGGATTTTGTCTCAAGGACTTGATGATTTTGACTTTTGCCAAAAAGCCTACCATGAAGGATAATTCAAGATTTCTCAAAAGGTGATGATGAGACGATTTTATTTTTATTTTTATTTTTAAGGATGGATGAGAAAATATTTTGATTTCTTTTGATCCTAAGATGAACCTAAAAAAGAAAATTTGTTTACCTAAACCTCGGTATTGAAGAACATGTAATGCTTCTATAGACCTTTATAACCAAGAAGTGGTTCAATTTGAGCATACATTTCTGGATTTTGAAAAAAAGATTTTTCGTTTTGGGATTTTGACTTCCTTGGAGATTGTGAGGTTTCAAAACATGTAAGAGTTCATTTTGTTATCTTTCCTTACTGGCTTTATTTTAACACAAACACTTTCTTTGATTAGGTTTCCAAACTAGATGTACAATGTCTTAATTTCTTCGAATCCCACAAAGTATGTTAGGTGGAAATTTGATGAATTCAAGGCAAGGGTTACATATTGTTTAACTTTAGTAGACAAATTGAGATGTAATCGAAGCGTTTAGAAACCTCTAAGGATAGAATCCCAAGGGAAAGCAATAACACATGAATTGAGTCAATTATATTTGTCTCCTAAATGGTTTGAACTTTTGATGATGAAGCTTAAGTGTTTGTTTCCAAGATGTTTTCGAAAAAGCAAAGCATTTCATAACCAAGAATAAGTACAACCCTATGGATATGGAAGACAATATTTGTTGAGTCCCCACTTGGACAAGTCCAGCTACGCTTATCTTTAGCAAATGGTTAGATGCTTGACCCCACTGGATCCCCTCCATGACACTCAGTTATACGGGGAAACCAAGCATCAACACCCATGAAATTACCATGCAATGCTTTCCATTTCTACTAAAAGATCGTAAAAGTGTGGGGTGGCTTCAGAATGACCATTCTTGCACCAACAAATAGATCAAGGATTTTGGCAATTCTCAAACATGGGTTTTAATTAGGACTTTCCATTTGTGGAGGTTGACCCATACGGCGAGAGTCCCTTTTCAGATCCATTTTGTCAGAGCCAACCGCGGGATATTGGCATTTATTCCAATACCCACATTTATATCCTAGATGGAAATAGTCTTGGCTTTAGAGTGTCACCGGTTGAGTCATTCCTCTGGGTGAGTACTTTTCCCCCAAGGTAGGCCCTCTAAGATAAAAAAAAGCGAGTAAAGACAATATTCGTAACTCGATCAATCTTTGTTTGCAACAAAAAGAAAGAGAATGTACGCAATAATGCTCTACTCACACTCGCACAATGTTTTGTTCAATTTTAAACCCAAAATGAAGTATGGAGGTGATTTCTTTGTCTCAACCTAAAATCACAAAAAAAAGGCCTTTTGATTCTCAAGATCACTATAAAGCGAGAGATAAGCGCATATGTCCTTTTTCAATGAAATTAGTTTAAGTAAGCCATCATGAAGACAAAGTTGCACTTGTTCATTTTAGAGCCTCAAAGAAATTTTGAGTTCTTTTTAAAGCACCAAAGGAAAAATGAGAGTTGTTTTTTTCAATTGTTAACCAAATAAATCAAGCTCTAGTAAGTTGTAGTCCTAATGTTTGTTTTAAGCCTTTGCAAAAATTGAAAAGGCTCTTTTTAAAAGCCCAAATGAAATTAGTATCCTAAGCAAGAATAGACAATAGTTTCCTAAGAGTGTTAAGAAAACACTAAAGTGTTTAAAAACACTTTGATTTTGTGGAATACCATCATCATGCTTCTCTTTCTTTTATTTTTTAATTGATCCAACCTACAAGAAAGAAAATATGTCAAATTCTGCAAAACATAGAGGTTAAAAAGCATAAAACATAAGATAAACTTATCATTTGACAAAAGGCACATGCTAAAATGAAATTTCAACTTTTTACTCCCTACTAGTGGCACAACCCATGACTGTGCCATAGTTTGATTTCTCTAGCAGTGTTGTATAGTGCCACTTACCAGTCATTGGTGCTCTTTATCCAAACCAGTGAGCTCAAATGCATCGCCCTTTTCACCAGCATCACTATTTAAAATTCAAATTCAATTTTTTTAGGCGGGATGGCTAAAGCGTTGTAGTTTGGTTTTTTAGCGGTGCTAAAATAGTGACGTTGAGCTTCCAACATTCAAATTTTCCTATGCACAAATAGAAATGTAGAAGTTTTAGAAAAACGTGATTAAAAACGAGATTATGCCCTCCTTCTAGCGCCAAATGTGTGAACCCCAATCCTAATACCTGTAAAACAATAAGAACAAAACACATTAGAATATAAAATGCAAGAAAGAACAAGGATTCCCCATGAAATCCATTCACAAATCTTAAATTAGGAAAAGAGATGAAGAACACAATGAAAACAACAAAATAGAGATAGAATCCTAATTAAACTAGCAAACTCATGATCCCTTGGGGGAATTGGTGCCAATTTGATGTGAAAATTGGCCCTTTTCCAATTCCTATGATGCAAGCTTGATGAATGTTGATGAATGATCCACTTTTTTGATGCTTGATGAGTGCTGCAATGGAAAAATCTGCATAACCTAGCTAAGATTCAATGATAATGTATAGAATTTACTTAATGATTTGAGCATGGTAACTTTTCTCAAATTGTGGATGATCAAATGAGGGATTAGCCTCTTATTTATCAATGAGATTGATGGATGAATTTTCAAAATTGAGAAATGTGGGATTAACATTCAACCAATGGCAAGATGCCATTTGTCAACCTATGAGTGGATGGAGGATGTGCAAGTTTTGAGGATTGTGCCAATAAATGCCTATTTTTACATTTTGAATTTTGTTGAAATGACATGCAAGAGGGAAGAAAGAATGCATTAAATTCCACTTGGCTCAAGGAAAAGGACATGTAAGAGAGAGTAAATTCCTTGTTGGATGTACATGTCAACTTGGATTTTGAATTCAAACTTGGAGAATATTCCCAAAAGATGCCTTGTTGATGAAAATAGAGATTTAATAAATCAATTAAATCTATTTTCATGTACAAGTGGTAAATTCTAGAGGAGGGGACATGAGAGGAGATTAAATTAATCAAAGTTAATTAATTTAATGAAAGGGGGTTAAATGATGTGACCTATTTGACTTAAATTTGTGGATTTATTTTAATCAATTATGAGAGGAATATGATAAAGGAATAATTAAATAAATATTTTGATTTATTTAATTAAGAGAAATGATGTTAAATTAAATTAAATAGGTTTTAATTTATTTTATTTAATAGATAGAATTTAGAGATTTAATCAAATAAAATAAATTATTTAATTAAACAAGATAATTAGATCAAGATGATTAATTTAATTATCGAGAGGAGGTGACTTAATTAGATAATTGGTTTAATTAATTAAGAGAGGAATATTGATGAATTTAATCAGTTAGGGGTATTTGATTAAATGGTTAGACCGAAGGATGATTCAGGATGAAACGATGTTAGTATTCAAGATCAGATGCGCAATGTCAATCAGTACATTTTATGTGTCTACACTTTTGAATTTTAGGACCAAAACCCACCCAATGAAGTATTTTAAGGATAAAGCTCCAAAGAATTCTGTCATATGCTTTGTCAAAATCTAGCTTGACTATCAAAGCATTTTGGTCTAGTTGTTGTGCCCATTCCATAGTCTCCCAAGCTAGCATAAGGTTATTAAGGATATATCTACCTTTTGAAAACCTTGTTTGCTCAATTCTCACAATCATTTGAACAATGGGCTTAATTTTGATTGCTAAAGCCTTTGCATTAATTTTATATGAAGTGTTTAGTAATGTAATTGGATTCCAACCAACAATGGTATCCTCATTCTTCCCCTTAGGAATATGTTTGATAATACCTTTGTTTATAATAGGACCCAAAGAACCGCATTGAAAAGCTTCCAAATATAGCATATAAAAACCATCCTTAATATGCTTCCACACAATTTGATAAAATTTGGCAGGAAGACCATCAAAGCTAGGAATTTTCTTTGGTTTCATAGAAAATAAAGCACGTTCAATTTCCTCCAAAGAGAGAATTCTATCCAAATATTTGCTATAACCTAGATCAATCATATTAGGAATAAAATCTTGTATGCTATATTCCAACGCATGTTGGATATTAGTCTAGTTATTTTCTTCTCTAAACAGCCTTTCATAAAAACTATTCAAAATAGATTAATAATTTCTACTTGATCAGTATGGTGCCCACTTTCATCCCTTATAGCTTCAATTTTCTCATTTTTATGCTTATAGTTAAGATGATTAAAAAAACATTTGAAACCCTTGTTCACTTCCTTGATCCATTGAATTCTAGCTCTAATTTTGGCACCCTATCTATAATGATCAAGTTTTCATAGCTAAGCTTTTGTAACATCATTATGTTTTTGAAGATTTTCATTGAAAGGATCAAGATTAAGTTTTGTTCAAGAAAGTTCTAGCTATTCTTGGAGAGATTTTTCACTGCGTTTATGGTTCCAAACCATTCTTCTTCCAAATGAACAAAGAAACTCAACACATTGTGATTTAGCAGAAATCCACCATCTCACCCATGACTCTCCTTTAAGAGGTTTAGGAATTGAGTTCCAAATCCCCACTAAAGCTTAAACACATTCTTTATGTTTAAGATGAGAAATATTAAGCTTGAAAGGAAGTGGAGAAGAAGACTCAACCTTAGCATTCTTGGAAGAGGACAAAGAACAAACAATTGGATAATGATTAGATAAAGTTGTGGAATAATCCACTAAAACCCAAAAATCCTGAGATAACTTACCCAACTTGAGATTGAGAGATAAATAGAAATGATCAAATCTACTCAACTTCCTATCATTACCTAGTCTACAATTAGACCAAGTGTACCAGTTATTGGTATAACAAGAGAATTGGTTGTGAAGAGGATTGGTAACTCCAAGAAATTTCCTACAATAAATCCATTTTTCAAATTCTTCCTAATCGACCTTAAAATGATTAAACCAAATGCAATCCTCGTGATGTCTGACCATGTTAAACTCTCCTCCCAACACGCAATCAGCAATAGGAAGATTCTTAGATATCTAGTCCCAAAGAGAAACTCTTTCTCTCAGATTGTTAGGTGCATAAATTGAGCAGAAACCAAGAGGTTGTCCATTGATAAAGGTGAGGGCCCAAACACAGTTATGGGTTGGGTCGTCGCCCTTATCAATGTTGTGTTTTGAGATTGAAGGAACCAATCCAAGAATATCCCCACCACTTCCCTCCTTATGAAAGGTATGAACAAACATAGCATCTTTCCATAGATTGAAAAGAGACATATTTAAATGTTCATGGCCAATCTTAACTTCTCATAGCATAAGTATTTAAGGGTTACATTTCTCAAGAGAGTCCTTGACTTGAAATTTGTTATGAGGGTGGGAAATCCCTCTCACATTCCAAGATAATATTTTGAACCTCATAGTGAAACATCAAGAGAATCATCCTCCTCTTGTGGCAAGACTCCATAGTGATTAGAAATGGGAGCTTCTTGGTCATTGATCAGTTTTTCAATTGAACCACTAGAAGGGGATCTAGACCATTGTCGAGAATTAGGAGGGGGAGACATAGATCTTCAAGAGTATTTAAACAACCTAGAAGAAGTTGGAGCAGCAAGTTCATTATGAGAGGAATGAGAATTTGAGGAAGGGGAAGAAAGTTACTTTCATTTCTGAACCATTTTCCAATCATCATTCATAATTACATCCTTGTAAGAAGCATTAGCCAAAATAGGGGAGTCAACAGAAGAATGAGGACTAGAAAAGGGAGAACTACTTTTCATTTGAGGGGTAGAAGGCGGTGTAGTTTTGATGATTGGCTTGGAATGTAAGGTAGGATTAGCAGTAACCTTGGTTGGGGGGGCTTGTGAAGGGGAATAGGAAACCCTATTTTTCTAGATAGGGCAGTCTCAGATCAAATCACCCTCTTGTCGATAGGAAAAACAAGCATTAGGCTTATTCAAACAAATGATTGGTTGATCAATTTCAAGCCTAGGACCATATAATTTAATATCCCTAGCAGTGGTTTGTTCAAATCCACTTCTACACAAACTCTTAGGTGAACTCTTAGATTGAAAATTTTGTCAAAGATTTGTTTGCACCAAATAACTTTACCCAGTTGTACCACAATGTCCTTAAGATATGGTAAGAAGACTAAGTTTAAAAAAGGAAACTCCAACCACATTGGATAACGAAAACAAGAGGGTCCTTTAGGGTGAAATTCAAATGTCTAGGCTTGAAGGTAGAAAATTTGTCCATAGATTATCCATGTGTCATACGGCAACACAACCTGGGCATGCTTTGCAGATTTGAACATGCAAGAGACATAACCCTTACCCAAAACCCTTATTGTTTCAATCTTCCAACCCCCCTGTTTTCCCAATTTATTCTCACCCATTTATAAAATTAAAACTCTATAGGAATTCCTCTTAAAAAGAAAAAAATCACAGTTTTGTTTTGATGTTCAACAATGAGATCTACAACATCACTCTATTTCTAATGTTTGAACAGATTCTTTTGTTCTTTTAATACCGATTTCCATTTATCACGATACAATTTTTGATTGATTGAGTAAAATACAATTCAATAAGTAGGGGTATTTTGAAAATTTCAATGTGTTAAGACTTAAAGAGTATAAGATTGAAAACTCTATATTTGGTATTTTTAAATTTCTAGTTTTGTTTATTTATTTATTTATAATAAATAAAATTTAAATTATTTTAAGTTTTTAAGAATTATATTATTTTATTTAGATATGTTTTTTTCATAATAAAAATTAAAAATATATCTATTATAATTTTTTCTCATTTGAAATATTAGTATCTTATATATTTATTTTTTCAATTGTCACTGGAATAGGATTACTCACATTCCTATTCTATAAAATTAAACTTATTCACTTTTTTTTGGAGTCTTACCATTTGATAAATATTAAACTCCAATTCAGTTCTAAATATCAAACTATGTCTAAAAATGCTTATTTATGCAGTTAGAAAAACATGGAAACTAATAATCTAGCACCTCTAGCACACAATTACTATTCTTAGGCATATAGAACCTCCTAATTAACCAAGGCTCTCTCCATCTCTAGTACACACACCACCTACCTTTATAACCATGGCCATCTACAATTGCACCTATAACTACACTTAAGACCCATTTTCATATTATTGTTTGTTGAGTGAACCTGTGGACCTAACAAAGGTAGGTCCATTATGTGTTGTACTACAATAATCTTAACCATAACATTCATGTGGACATTTTTAGCCAATTGGTGGTAAGCATAATTCTTAATAAAGTTATATGCTCACTTCTATACTCTTATATATGTAGTTAGATTATTTTAGGTGGCATCCATGACATAAGTATGGTATATATAAGAAGTACTAGCTAGTTTATTACCATACTAGGAATTATTATTTTTTGAAATTTTTTTGGAGGTTTGATCCCTCAAGATTTTTTTATTATTCTCATGTACTTTTAACATATTTTTCTATTATATTAAGCATAGATAAGTATAAATACATGGTTCTTGCACTCATTTTCTCCTAACAAGCAATCTAAGCATTGAATTATTCAAGAGAGCATTCAAGAGAAATTCATCAAGAATTTGGGGCCATCATCAAGATTCAAGCATCATATCAAAGAAATTATTGCATCATGTGTGTTTTTGAGCTAATATTTGTGATGTAGGGTTTTGATTCAAGCAAGCAATTCAAGTCAAGATCTATCAAGCACTACTACAAGTTAAGATCGACATTCAAGCTAGCCACTTCACACAAGTTTGCAAATTTCATAACAAGAGGTTGGTGAGTTGTAACATAGCACTTTGTGTATTCATCATTCCCTTCATTATTTTGTTTCATTCCAAGGTTTAATTACCAACAAGGGGTTTGACCAAGGAAAACCCCCATTTACTAACAATCAACAAGTTTTTCCTCTCTTGCATGTCCGTGTTTGTAGATTTAGGTTGAAGACTTGAAGATCATTTGAAGTGAAAAGTTGCATTATAAAGTTCTCATCTTCACGGAAACTCACCTACAAGCCAGATTTGGAAGTTTTAGAACCTGAGATGAGAGAAGATGAAAGTGCAGACATTGAGCATTGTGATCACATTCAAAGATTTCATAAATTCAAGATTGGACTAAGTTGATTGTAAGGGTATTTTAGTCCTCCCAAGGGAATTTTGTAGAGATTCTTTCAGATTTTGTTCTAACATTTGAAGATTTTGCATTTCCTCTGAAAAACAACTATGGGACTATGAAAATAGTAAGGGTGTATTTGTCCTCCCTAGCATATTTTCATAGTATTTTTGCATTTCCAGAATCCTCGTGACATTCCTAGACTTCCTAGGCACATAAATCCTAACTTGTTGTTACTTAATTTTGTCATTTGCATCCATCATTTGGTTGATGGCTTGCATTACTAGGTTTTATGAGTTGAATGTTAATGTTTTTTTTCCAAAAAATTTCTTGGTGGTGTACCCTTCAAAGCCTATAGACCCCCTCTAGGTATTCCAAGTTGTTGAGAATTGACTCACCTTTAGGTTGATAGTAAATCCAATTTGGGATCCTAGGGCATATTTGGATTATAATAGGAGAGTAGTGTTGTTATATGACCTAAGCCATAAAGAACCCATTCCCCCATTGTTCATTTTGGTGAACTTGACATTTTTGGACATTCATTTTTCTGATTTGGAGTTCATTAAATTCCTATATCTAGGTTGCATTCATTCTTGCACTACATCTTGCATTAGTGAAAGTGCATATACGTTGCATTTTTTATTTCTTATATCATCTTATCTCATTGAAAAACTAAAAAGTGCATTGTTACTCATCCTAATTGCATTTAGGAACATTGAACATTATCGCATTCAAAATTGAGAACAATTAGATTCAACTTTGCATTCAATTGGTTGCCATTAGTTAATTTTTCTTGCATTCATTTGCATAGTTTTATGTTTCTAAACATTACGTCCCTGAGTGGGAAACCTAGAAACACTATCATCAATCCATATTTTGTTGTTTTTTGACAAAAAACTCTATTGGGACCAAAATGCCCTTATTGGCATCTTAGTCCCTCTGTGATTTTTTTGCCTCAGAATCTTGTCTAGGTTGCTTGCTTTCTATTCTAGTTTTTGGAACCTCAAAATTTTATCAGTAGGACCAAGATGCCCTTGTTGGCATCTTTGTCTCTATTGAATTTGAAGTTGTAGTTTTCATGTTTTAAATATGTTTTTTTGTGCTTTTTTTAACTACCATTGGTTATCTATTTCGATGGGTTAACCTTTTATTTCATGCATTTTACTAAATCTAACTTAAAGTAGTTCATTTCGTGCATTGATTCATTCCAAATTTTCATTCACAACATTTCATTGCACAGTGTAATCAGTAAATTACCTTGCTTGAAATCTAAAAATTGCATCTACACATTTCATTTTAAGCCTATGCATTTCCTTTTGAGTCTGCATATATTGCTTTTCATAAATATTGGTATCAATCTTTTCCAAGTTTGCAAAGAAAAAATTAGTCAATAAGCATGTTATTCATTCATTCAATGCATTCCCTAGTTATGAGTCTCATAGCACAAGAAAGAAAAAATAGTGACGGTTGTGTTAAACCTACACCTCCTCTTATCTATCATATTTGTGGGAATGATGTGATAGAAGTTGAAAGCATAGACAATATTGATATAGTTGTTCTTCTCCCGATACCCCTCCTTTTAGTGATGATGTTATCTTGGTGAAAGAAGATGCAATCATTGAGAATCATGAAATTCTTACTTTCCCTTCTACTTGTCCCCTTTGGGAAGATATTATAACACAAAAGAATGACATCATAGACACATTTCTAAACATCACCTTACCTAACTTTCATTCTCCCTTTGCTTGTGAGAATGATTTGGAAAAGGATGAGATTATAAATGGTGAGGACATGTTAGTGTTAGATGATCAAATGTTTAAGGTCTATAACAATCCTTTTTGTGATCCTTCCCCTAACTATCTTGTTTTGTAAGACATTAGGGAACAATGGAATGAAATCATACTTGTTCTTCTCCTAGTATCCCTCCTAGTTGTGAAGAAGATACTTTGATCAATGAAATTCATGAGAATCCTAGTTGTCCCTCTTCACCTAAAGAAAACCTTTATTGAGAAAGACATTCCAACCATTGATCATTCCCCTACTTGCAATGAAGTTGTTTTGGAAGAACCAACCTTTGAGTGTTAAGAACATTTTTTTCTCTCCTAACAACTCTCCTCCTAGGGAGAATATCATGGTGCAAGAAAATGACAATAATAGCAATGTGGCCTCCTTAAGTGATGGTAAAAATGTGATTCTAGATCTCCCTTTATTAGAAATACATCAAACCAAAACTACTAAAGTTATGAATGTGCAAGTGTCCATTAGATCCCATTTGGTTAATGGACCTCCTACATACCTTTTGGGACATCCTAAGAATCCTCTAATTCTTTATCCCCCCTCACAATAACCATAAATTTTTAAAAAAAAACCATCCTTATCCTCGAACCACCTAAGAACAATTTTTTGCAACAACCGAGTTACAACACTATTGCTCATACATACAACACTAGGAACAATATGCAACCAAGATAAACACCTTCAACATCCCTCCCATCACCTGATCCTATCTTACCTGGTCCTTCTCGATTTCCTTTGAAAATTGGAAAGGAGTATAATTTTGTCAAACAACTTAAAAATTCTCCTGCTAAAATATCATTATGGGACCTTATTCAATCCTCCCCTTATTATTGTAACATGATTCAAAATGATTTACCACAAGTTCTTATCTCTTCTAATGCACAACCAAATGGCATAGTAGCCCTGATTCAAGGAATAAATGTTGACATTGTTTTCCACCAAAGTAAGCTCCCTCCTTTCGAAATGCAAAAATAAAATGATACTTACATGATCATAGCTCAATACAATATGACAGGGATAAATCAAACCCTTGTTGAAAATGGCTCAACCTTAAATGTGTGTAGTGCAAACCTTTTGGATAAGCTTGGCATTGATAAATCCTAAATCCAACCTACCTCTTTATCTACTAATGTCTTTGATAACATGGGGAAACGACCACTTGGGGAGATCACATTACCTATTAAATTTGACAAATTTACATTACAAACCCTGATCCATATTATGCCTGATGATCTTTCATAATATTCTTCTAGGTAGACCATGGATTCATGAGATGCATGTTGTGCCCTCTACCCTTCATCGTACCATTAAATATGTCTACAACAACAAATTTTATATAATTAAATTCGATCCTAAACCATACAATTGTTGAACTTTGAGAAAGGTAAAAAGAACCCTTTGAAAACATTGACACCAACTACACAAATAGAACCCGTGCAATAGAAGGAAAAAGAAAAAAAATATTGAGGAAATTATGAAGCTGTTAGAAGATGATTGGGGTTCCTTAGACTTCAAACCAACATTTATGGGTGAATACAAGATCATAAATAAATATTAAAACAAGGAAAAAGAAAAAGTGGTAATGTCAACTAAAAATCTAGAAGACCCTTCAAAAGAATCCACCTTAACCACTTTAGAAGAAAAACCAAATTATATTAAAAACTTTGATGAAACTGAATATCAACAACCATTGAATCAGAAAGAAATTAAAAATATTTATGGAAGAGGTTATGAACTTATGAAACAAATGAATTATAATGGAAAATGATGTGGTGCTAATGAACAAGGTATTTGTGTCCCTATAGAGCCTAACATGCAAGAAACAACTTGTGGTATTGGTTATTTCCTTTAATAGAAATCAAACAATCAAACAAACCTTCACTCAATATCAACACTCTCACAAAGGATTCCTTTAAACCAACTTTAACATTAGTGCATCCTAAATTGATAGACACTCATGGTCCTGATTATTATCCTTTGATAGAAATAGAGAAGTCCTCACTTAACATTAATGTCATCATGGGTATGTGCAAGATCATCATGGAAAAAGCAGACCCTTAAGTGGAAAAAAATTCATAACAATTAGAGTTGGGCAACCTGACGCAAAAATTTGAATAAATTTTCTATATTATTTCAAAAATATGTGAGAATAGAATTTTTAGCAAATTGAATGTAGTTTCTAAACTACTAGGTTTTTTTTTTTTAAATCTATTTGGTGAAATTTGAAATTTCAATGTAGTAGTACTTAAATTTTAGGAAAAAAAAAAGAAGTAGGTGTCTATCTAACCACCCTAGCCACAATAAAATGATAATACTTTTTTTATCATATTTTAGATATAAGTAGATGACTTGTGTCCCGATGTGATGCATATTTTTTTGTAAGTTTTTTCCAAGTAAATAATTAATTATGAATTTTTTATTATAACTTTTAGAAAATATAAAAATTTGTATGTCTGACCACCTTAACTTGATCAAAACTTCATGAAATTCATTTTTTTTAATCTTATAGTATGCAAAGCATAGAATGTGATGCATGTTTCAGATTCAAAAATTGTGATACCGTTTGAAAGCTATATATGTTTTTCAATCAGCCTATCAATTAGGACTTTAGTCGTAATTCAAATAGAAAATGAATAATAATTATTTAGTAAATTCAAAGTAAAAAATAATTTATATTGGTGAAAAGATGATAATATCCTTTAAAAACCCTCTTTGTTTCATCAATTTTGGGTAAAAAAAAAGTCATCAACCACATACCTTACACATTGCCATCATATCACCACTTTTTGGCCCATCATGATCTTACACATATCCTCATTCAAAACACTTATGATTCAAATTTGATAGGTTTTACACACTCTTATAAAGGAGAGTACAAAATCTTAGAATCTAAAGAGTCTTGTGTAGGTATGACAAGTAATACTAGGCAAGAGATATCTTTGCCGTAAAATAATGAAACCACCTCTACTTTTCATCAAGAAAGTATCTTGTTGAGACTCCTCCAAGATCATTTGATATCCCTCCCTACAAGAACACAAAATAAATTTTACTACAAGAGTTCATTTTGTGCATATCATAGATTTCATGGTCATTCTACTAATGAATGTAAGGCTTTGACAAAAAAAATTCAATATCTTAAGGACTATGGTGCTCTCCCTCGGGTTTGGCTCATCCTTGTCCTGCACCAAGTGGTGTCACGGGGTTAGGTAGCCTTGTCCTCATATGTCACTTGTTGTTGTCTCTTATAGCTAGTTGACCGCCTTCCATATATATGTAAGAGCAAGATTGGGATGTGGACCACATGCCTTAAGTTGGCTCACGTGCGATGTACTGAGTTTTGAAGGCTGCCCTTCTTTCCTATTTCATGACATAGCTTATCGGAAACATATGACTTGGCATAGGGATTTCCAAGTAATCTCTCAGGTCTTCTTCTAATTTAAATAAAATTCTCACATTAATGATGTTAGAAAATGCTTTAAAGTGGGGGAATACATCAACACTCATCTTTCATTGTGCAATTTTCTTTCTTCTTGCAATGTGTTACTTTCTTGGTGGTGTCATTGGGTTTAATTTCCTCTGAGAACATGATATTTATTTGACTTTTCCTCTCTTGGAAACACTAAGTACAATGTTCCCTAAGATGAGACCTTTCATTTGTCCTCTCTTGGAGACATTAAGTACAATGTTCCCTAAGAAGAGACCTTGCATGAACTAAGCAAAATCCCTTCGAGCATCCCTCTTTCATGTTGCATTGCATTTTTGTACCCTATTAAAGTCATGGAGGTATGGATTTGATATAGTTCTTTGTGGCTCACCTAGTGAAAAACTAGATTAACTAGCCCTTGTCTGCATGCATTTTCTTTTTTGTTCATAACATAGTCATTGAGGTATGACTTTGATATGGATCTTTTGGGGCTCACCTAGTGGACAAGTAACTTCACTAGCCCTTGTGAGCATGCATTTAGTTTGCATAGTGGACAACGTGTTCCACTTGTAAACCTTTTTGAGAAAAAAAATCCTAGACCTGGTCCACAACACGTTGGACGAGTAGTTGAAGCTTGATCTGTTGCATTTTTATTTTTCTTTCTTTCCTTTTTCTATCTTTGATGGTGTATGTTGGAAATCTGGTTATGGATTCATATATCATCCACAAGTGTGTTTCTTTGTGCCTATGTTGGTCTATCATAGGATCTTGATCTTGGTGGGCTTGGCCACCCTCTTGATTATTGTAATCCTATCTTACTAACATTTGTACATTTGAACCCCTCTTGATTGTGTGGCTAGCTACTTTAGTGTGAGTTTGAAGCAAGTTCATCCTCTCACTAAAGTGGGGGCTAAATGTAGTGTAGGAAAATTCATACACTTGCATTGTCACACTTGTTTAGGACTTCCTTGCTTTATTTATCCTTATTTATGTCTTAATTGGTCCAACTTTTCATCCACAAGCCTAATAAATTATATATTTTTATGGCTAATCTAGAAAAACATCAAAGGGTAAATGATAATTTAATGATTCTGGCTATGTGTCCCTAATTTTTAGAGTAGGAATAAGATGCCACCTAGTTCTTCTTTATCCTCCAAAGGTCTTGGGACCCTCTTTTGAAATGCACCTTAAATGGGCCCCTTTTTGAAGTCTATGACCTAGGTTTCATGCATCGGGACTAAGACGCCACCTAGGGCATCTTAGTCCCCCTTAAGTTTTTTTTTGGATTTAATTTCAAATCTTGCTGATATTTAGCCTCCTTTAATTAATTAATTATGTATGTTTTCTTGGTGTAGTGTAATTTTTAGATATTAAGCATAAATAAGTATAAATACAAGGTTCTTTCACTCATTTTCTCCTAACAAGCAATCTAAACATCCAAGCATTCAAGAGAAATTCATCAAGAATTTGGAGCCATCATCAAGATTCAAGCATCATATCAAATATATTCTTACATCATGTGTGTTTTTTATCTAAAATTTGTAATGTAGGGTTTTAATTCAAGCAAGCAATTGAAGTCAAGATCTATGAAGCACTACTACAAGTCAAGATCTACATTCAAGCTAGCCACGTCATGCAAGTTTTCCAATTTCATAACAAGGGGTTGGTGAGTTGCAATATAGCACTTTTTTCATTGATAATTTCCCTTCATTATTCTATTTTATTCCAAGGCTTAATTATGAACAAGGGGTTTGACCAAGGAAAACCCCCATTTACTAACAGTCAACAAGCCCTTCCTCTCTTGCATGTTTTTCTTTGCACATTTAGGCTGAAGACTTGAAGATCATTTGAAGTGTAAAGTTGCAAAGTTTCATTGCAAAGTTTTTATCTTCATAGAAACTCTCCTACAAGACAAACATGGAAGTTTTAGAACTTGAGATCAGAGAAGTACAAAAATTGAGCATCAGAATCACATTAAGAGATTTTAGAAATTCAAGACTGGACTAAGTTGACAATAAGGGTGTCTTAGTCCTCCCAAGGTCATTATGTAGAGATTCATTCAAATTATGTTTCAAAATTCAAAGATTTTGCATTTCCCCTAAAAAAGAACAATGATCTACTAAGACAACAGTAAGGGTGCCTTTTTTCTAAGCCCTAGCATATTTTGATAGCATTTTTGCATTTCCAAAATCCTCATCACATTCCTAGACTTCCCAGGTACATACATCCTAACTCGTTGTTACTTAATTTTTTCATTTGAATCCATAATCCTAGCATATAATTGAGTTGGTACTATTCTTTAAAAAACTCTCTTTCCTCATCATTCTTCTTGATGTTGGATTTATCTAAATAATAGATTATCCTAAGTGGATTTCAAACCTGGTACCAATCTCAAAACCCATTGGGGGCATCAAAATCTAGACTAATTTTAGAGACCTAAACAAAACATTCCCAAAGGATGATTTCCCTCTTCCTAACATTGAATTATCAACAAAGAGAGATAAAGCATAATACACTTCCTTTTTTAGGAAAATTATGTCGAAGATATGCAAGAGAAGAGCATAGCCTTGTCTTGAATTTCTTAAACTCGCCTATAGGAAAAACATGGAAGTTTTAGAAGCTAAGATCATAGAAGAAGTGCATAAATTGAGCATCAGGATCACATTTAGAGATTTCAAAAATTCAAGACCGAACTCAGTCAACAATAAGGGCATCTTAGTCCTCCCAAGGTCATTTTGTAAAGATTTTTTTAGATTCCATATGGCAGACTTATAGACTATCCTGAGTGAGTTTCAAACCTAGTACTATTCTCAAAACCCACTCGGGGCATCAAAATTCGCATTGATTTCAGAAACCTAAACAAAGCATGCCCAAAGGATGATTTCCCACTTCCTAGCATCCAATTATCAATGAAGAGAGATAGAAAAATAATACACTTCCTTTTTAGGAAAATGATTTCAAAGATATGCAAGAGAAGAGCATAGTCTCGTCTTGAATTTTTGAAACTCGCCTATAGGCCAGACATGGAAGTTTGAGAACCTAAGATCAGAGAAGAAGTGTAGAAATTGAGCATTAGGATCACATTCAGAGATTTCATAAATTCAAGATGGGACTAAGTTGATAGTAAGGGTGTTTTAGTCCTCCCAAGGTCATTTTGCAAAGATTATTTTAGATTCTATTATGACATCTGAAGATTCTACATTTCTCCTGAAAAATAGCAGTGGGACTAAGACAATAGTAAGGGAATATTTGTCCTCCCTAGCATATTTTGATACTAATTTTTCATTTCCAAAATCCTCATCACATTCCCCCAGGTACATACATCATAACTCTATTACTTAATTTTATCATTTGCATCCATCATTTAGCTTGCATTACTATGTATTGTGAGTTGAATGTTAGAATGTCTTTTCAAAGCTTTTTCTTGGTGGTGAACCTTTGGAATTGTAAAGACCCCACCTAGGTCTTCCTTGTTGAGAATTGACTCACTTTTGGGTTGATAGTCAATCCAATTTTGGATCTTATGGCATATTTGAATGATAATAAGAGAATAGAGGTCTTATATGACCTAGGCCATAAAAAACCCATTCCCCCATTGGTTAGTAGGTACACCCATTTAATCTAACTTCTATTTCCCAATTCCAATAAAAATAATGGGTTACTGAGCATTAGAGATAGATGCACACATCCATAATAATTTTCTTATCCTATTAGAAGAAATCCTTAATAAATTGAAGATTAAAGAGAAAGGGGTTAGGCTTTAATCAAGAAAAAGTATATAGTTGAGGAAATAAGTGTAGAGAAAAAAAATCCTTACATTAAATTTTTGAATGATGAAGGATTGAATGAATAATTTGTGGTGGAGGAAGGAAAAAAGGAGATGATGGAATGAATCAAAGAAATGCAACTGACTATTTATTTCGATGTAATTTTAGGGATTAGCATTCTGAAAACCATCAATTTAGTAGTTTTTTTATCATATATAAAAGATAAGTGTGTCCATAAAAATGAGAGAGAGAAAGGGGGTCAAAAGTGGCCACCATTTTTTGGACTTATTAAAATTTGATCTCAGATGAGAAATTGAAGATAGTCATCCTAAAACATTGAAGATGTGTAATAACCCATTCCAAATTATTACTTAGTTAATATTATTGTAAATGACACATGAATAAACTCCAAATTAAAGAGTCATAACTACTAGCTAAAGTCAATCATAGCTACATATGTCCATTTAAAATGAGTCAAATATTCTTATATTCAATTCAAAAATCAATTTACAATATCAATATTTACTTGAACCTAAGGCTACAATGTCATTACATAGTACATTTATCATCAAGTACATGAATGAATTAGATCAAGTTACATCATAGAATATAATAGTTTGGTGAGCAACTAAGGTTCTTCTTCAATGATCTCCACCACTGGTGGTCGAGAACATGGTTGAAGTGCATTACCAACCAAACACAATGCTTATGCTTCCCCCGTATTCTTCTGACTTAAAGAATGCTCGACCCTACATAGAAATTTTAGCAAGAGAACATTCTACAACGTGGAATTTGGTGTGTACCCATACATCAACATGCAATTTCTATCTACAAGTTAGAGAAGAAAGTGAAGATCCATTCTTGGAATGGAAGAGAGTGAAATCATAGAGTTCATTCGTACTTACATAATAAACTACATTGCTTTTCCAAGCATAATAAGTGTGTTGCAACAAAAACAAACAATAGGTTATGGTAAAGCAATCCTTTTGGTGCAGGGGTACCATGGAAAGTTTGGTGAAAAAATGTCTTAAGTTTTGTTTTTAGGGATTTTGAGTCTTTTTTTATTGAAATAAGGTCATAATAGACCATTTACATTTTGTGGAGTCATCTTGAGTCATTTGGGGTTCAAACTTGCAAATATTGTAAAATCATGTAAATGTTGTCAAAAGAAAAGTTAGAAAAATTTAAAATGTGGGAATCCCAACAGTGAAGTGGTTCAAAATTTGGTTTGTGTTAGTTGGGTGAGTTATTTCTTGGTGGGATAAGTTTAAATATGCTCCAGAAGTTTGATGTAAGTTCTTGGTTGAAGTTTTGGTGAATAAATCAATAAAAAAACTCTTAGTTTCTATGTTTTCAATTAAGTTTGCTACTCCAGGTTTTTTACTCGTTTGTACAAAAGAATACCAGTGTAAAATCCAATGAAATTGATGGAGGCATGAAGTAATAACATACTAGTATTGAATTGATTCAAATTCATTGAGATTCAACTATTTTATTGGCCCTTTTTTGGAGACGGATTTGTAACCATGTTTTGAGGGTTTGAGGCATTTAAAAATGTATTATAGATCCCCATTCAACCAGTAGATTAAGCTGAGAATTGGTGGAATGGGTACAATTAGATAGGTTTTAATGTTAGAATAGGATTTACGAGTAGGGAGTAGGGTTTTATGGCTATTGAGTGATGCCCTAGGGGAATTTTTTCAAGTTTTTAAGCCAAAATGGTGGCTAAAAATGGGAATCTGATGAAATGGTGTTGATGGAGAGTGTAAGATGATTTATTAAGAATTTTCAGACCTTAATAGATGTGTTTGAAGCCTTGGTTGGCAGAGGCAAGGTGTGGAGATTGTAGTTTCAGTAAACCATCATTATTTAAGCATAGTTTAGCCTAAAATAAGGGTTTGGTAGTTTGGATGGATTTGTAAACATTACCCTAATAAAATTTGTTTATTTAGGGGTTTTGTAACTTGGTAGAGGTTAGGAAATGAAGATTTAGGTTTGGAAGAGTGTTTGGTGAAGTGTTGCTTTGTAAAAGTGGCCTAATTTGTCCTTGGGGTAGTGTAGCAATAGTTTTTGGAGGTGATGGTACAAAGTGACCTTATGTAATTTTGAGATATGTTTTGTAAGAGGATAATGGGTGTCTGAAAAGGTGAAATTTTTGTAGTTTTGAGGAGGATTCTACAAGATATACTTAAATTTCATCATTTGCAATGTACAAGGAGAATAACATGAAGTTGTGAAAAGTTATTGAGTTAGAGTTGTAAGGGCAGAAAGATTGTTTGGGTTTGATCAAATTTTGATTGTGAGAAGGTTTTCCTCCCTTCTCTTCATCAATTGGTATCAGAACATAGGTTATTGATTCTCTGAAGGTGAAAAGTGGGAAGATGAAAAGAGAAGATGCCTCCTAAAGGTAGTGCATTACTAGCAAGAGATATTTAGTTGTTGAAAGAGTCACAAGAAGCAATCTTAGCCAAATTTTCAGCATTAGAGACAAGTCAAAGAAGAGGAAAGGCCATTGAAGAGGAAAGTGACTGAGAGGAAGAGGAAGAGGGTGAGAATGAAAACCCTCCAAGTGGAAGAGTCCAAGGTGATTGATCATGAAATTCAGACATTTAAGAAGTTGCAAAGTTTAAAGAAGAAGAACAAGGATGTCATGGCATATATTGAATAATTTCACAAGTTGAGTATTAGGTTTGGTCATGTTGAAAATGAAGATGAAAATATTGCAAGGTATATGTGTGGGTTGAGGTATCAAATTCAAGATGAATTGAGTTTGGCTACTCCAAGAACAGTTGATGAATGATTTCAATTGGCTGCTAGGGAAAAAGAGAAACTGAAAAGAAGGAGAGAAAGATAAGGAAGAGGTAGAGGCAACACCAATAGAGGAAGAGGATCAAGGCAGTACTTTAAGGAACAAGAAGATGCAAGCAAACACAAAACCAAGTTGTTGATCAAAGAGGTGGTTTTAGAGGTTTCATAGGAAGATTTGGTGGAGGTAGAAGTTCAAACTCATTTTCAAGAAGATGTTACAATTGTAATCATTTTTTCCATCCAGCATGGAAGTGTCCTAAGAAACAAGGTTCTACTTCAAGTGTTGGTGATAAAAGAGTGAAATTGGTACAAGAGGAAGATTGTGAGAGCGTTCATTCTCCTAATCAACCTGTTGATCTAGAAGTTGGGGAATCTTTGATGGTGAGATGAACACTACTGAAAGATTTTAAGGAGAAGGAATATACACAAAGGATGACATTATTCAAGACCACCTACAAGTAAAATGGAAATGTATGTAAGGTAGTGATAGATTCAGGGAGTACTGATAATATGGTGTCTAATGAAATGGTTGATAAAATGAAGTTAGAGAAAATTCCTCATGAAGCACCCTACAAAGTATCTTGGGTGAATGGTGATTGTTCTATTTTGGTGAATGAACAAGCTTTAGTTGAGTTTAACATTGGTCGATATAAGGACAATATTATTTGTGATGTTTTTCTAATGGATTGTTGTCATTTATTGCTTGGAAGACCATGGCAGTTTAATAGGCATGCACTTTATGATGGTAGACACAATACTTATACTATTGAAAAGGATGGAACAAATTTTACACTAACACCATTGCAGGAGGATGATAAAGGAAAAAGTAAGGCAGCAAAAGTGATTATGTTTGGCAAGGAGTTTGTAAAGTTTGAGGAAGAAAAACATGAAGAGTTTGTAGCCATTGCAAAATTTGAAGATGCTAGGACAGTTAGTTTGAAAAATTATTCAGTATTAGAAGGAAAAGGTGATGATTTGTTGATAAGAAAAAGTCAAGAGAAGGTCAAGGATGAATTAGTTGTGAGAGTGCAAGATTGGCATGAAAGGATCATGATAGGGATAGTACTTTGTCCTTTGGTTTCAAAAGAGGTCAGTGGGTAGTTAATTTTTTTCAAGATAGAGGTACTTGGGGAAAAAAATCTGAGAGAGGAAATGAAGCCAAAAAGTGGGGTAGTTCAAGGTGTTTGGCAAGAACAACTAGGTGAGTTCAGGCATACAAAAAAGGTCAAGGAGTAACAAGTTCATAACAAGGTTGAAAAAGGTATGTTTGTAGATTTGAAAGCAGTTTTAACATCATTTCCAGGTAATGAGAAAGTGAGAAAACAACCTTCAAGTGGAGGATAGTCTTTTCAAAGAAGGAACTGGTCATAGGAAAGAGGAAATGCATGGTTCCAATACTTGTAACTTGACTCATTAGAAGGGGTCACCAGATGAAAATGCAAGTTGGAGAGGATTAAATAAGAAGAGGCAACATGTTTTTGATGTCCTATAATCCTCAAAGGAGTTGAGTTCTTTTCAGGTCAGGTATATGGTGTAAGGGCACCATGGCAAGTTTTGTGAAAAAAGGTCTTATGTTTGGTTTTTAGGGAGTTTGAGTCATTTTGTCTCAAAATAAGGTCATAATAGACCATTTACATTGTATGGAGTCATGTTGAGTCATTCAGGTTTCAAACTTGCAAATATTGCAAAATCTTGTAAATGTTATCAAAAGAAAAGTTACAAAAATGCAACATATGGGAATCCCAATGGTCAAGTTGTTCAGAAGTTGGTTTGTGTTAGTTGGGTGAGTTAGTTCTTGGTAGGATAAGTTTAAATATGCTTTAGAAGTTCGATGTAAGTTCTTGGTTAAATTTTTGTTGAAGAAATCAATAAAAAAACTCTTATTTTATGTGTTTTTTAGTTAAGTTTGCTGCTCCAAGTTGTTGTACTTGTCTGTATAGAAGAATACTACTACACCCTTAATATTGGTGTACATTGGGTTTTGAATAGTCAGCTTGTGGCTATCTTAACTCCTAATTAAGTCATGTTATCATTATTATATTATTATTTAGTTGGTTAGGTTGGCCTAGGTCTTATATAGGGGTGTCTAAGTCATCCTCAGTGATATCCTAGGCATAAATAGGTATATTTGGGAGGTTGTGAGTCTTATTTCATTATCATATAGTGAAGTGTGTTCTCATTAGAGATATTTGGAGGTTTTTCCCCTTGAAGTGGCTTGTTATTATCAGTTATTATCAAGTATTTTCAGAATATTTCATATCATATTCTTCTATTGTGCAAGTTATTTCATGAATAGGATTAGGGTTAGGGTTAGGGTTAGGGTTAGGGTTATGGTTAGGGTTAGGGTTATTGTTAGGGTTAGGGTTATAGTAAGGGTTACTGTTAAGGTTAGTAGTAGGGTTTGGGTGATCATCACAATTAGGGATTAGGGTTAGGGTTAGGGTTAGGGTTAAGGTTAGGGATAAGTTAGAGTAAAAATTGGGATTAGGGTTGGGGTTATCATGACGAATAGGTTTCTCATCATGAATATGGACTAGGGTTAGGGTTAGGGTTAGGGTTATTGTTATGGTTATGGTTAGGGTTAGGGTTATGGTTAGGGTTAGGGTTAGGGTTAGGGTTAGAATTAGGGTTAGGTTTATCATCATGAAAATGATTAGGGTTAGGGTTAGGGTTAGGGTTACGATTAGGGTTAGGGTTATGGATAGGGTTATAGTTATGGTTAGGGTTATTCTTATGGTTAGGGTTAGGGTTAGTGTTAGGGTTACAATTATGGTTAGTAGTAGGGTTTTGGCTATTATCACGAATAGGTTTATCATCACGGATAGTGATTAGGGTTAGGGTTAGGGTTAGGGTTAGAGTTATGGTTATGGTTAGGGATAGGTTTATAAATGATAAAATATAGTAATTTTGTTAGGGCTAGAGTTAAAATTGGGATTAAGATTGGGGTTATCATCACAAATAGGATTATAAATGATAAAATATAGTAAATAATATAATAAAATAATATATTAATTCATGTTATGTGTAGCGTTGCCACTACTACTAGCATATATATATTAAATTTAAGATAGATAAATTATGTTGGGATATATCGAAGCGTTTAATTTTTCATCATTCAACTTTAATATAGATGTTTTAAATTGAAAAATTAAATGCCTGCGTAATTTATATATCTTAAATTTAAGATATATATGCTATTAAAGATATTTAAACAAAATAAAAATGAAATGAAATGATAGTATAATATAATTAAAAGAAAAAAATGACAATTATGTAAATATAAAATTGATCAAATAATTATATTACCAATAATATGCATAATCTAATAAAAATTTATTAAATTATATTTATTGCTTAGATAATATAAATTTAAATAATAATTTTTAAATTATTCTATATTAAATTAAATATAAATAAAATGAAATTATTATATAATGTAATTATAAGAAATAATTAAATAATTATTATTTAAACATTAAATTTATATAATAATTTTGTTAAAAACAATATATATATCATGTGAATCTATCTAAAATATTATAAATATACATAAATATTTAAAACACAAAAAAATAAACAAACATATAATATTTAATATTACAAAAATAATATATATTTTTTTTAAATCAAAATTTACATTAAAAAAATATATAAATGAAAACCCCATTAATATTTACTTGAATATTACACTCTCCGTATTATTATTATTCGTAGAAAATATCATCGTCGTTATTATTCTTTCGCTTTCGCTTTTGCCTAAACGCTGTAAAATTATCGCATGCAAATGGCATTCTCTAGATTGATATTTATTCTTGGGCTTTGTCTCTTAAGTAGATTCTATTCTCTACACAAAATCGCAAATCATGTGTCCCTTTGCCTTTGCCTTTGCCTTTGCCTTTTCCTTTTCCTTTTCCTTTTCCTTTTCCTAACAACGATGGACTATGTGCGACAAGATATAAATTTTCTTTCATACCAATTCTCATTCGCCACACCACAACTTTTGCTTAGGTTAAGTAGAATGTGTTTCATCTTTAAAAGCAATTGGACAAGATATGAAATGAGAGTACATTTGATTTATTTAAAAGTATAAGGTTGTTTATGTAGTATTTTTCACTTTTAGCTTTCTATTTATTTTAGGATTAAGTATAATTCAGTTATTTTATTTTTTTAAATAAATTGTTTTTAGACTATTTTATTTATTTAGATATGATATTTCATATAATAAAATGTATGGTTAATTTATTTTATTTTATTTTTATTTTATGATTGAAGGTAGTAATTTGTTATTTTTTTTATTTTACATAATTTTAGATAGGTTCATTCACACATATATTTCATAAATTCAAATTTATCTCTGTTTTAGTAATTTATTTTTTTCTAAATTCTAAGTTCTAATTTACTTTCATTTTAAAAATTATGGTCAAGAATGTTTATTCAAGTAATTGAAATAAAATAAAAACTAAAAAACAATCTTTTGTTACTTCTAAAACACCCCTGCCATTTTTAGACATCTAAAACACGATTCTAACTACAAAGGGCATCTTCCATTGCTACTCACACCACCTAACTCCATATCCATGGCTTCCTACATTTGTACATAGAACTACATGCTAGAAACATATTTCCATACTACTATTTGTTGAGCTTCTCTATAGAATTAAATGAGCATATTCCTAATAGGAATATTTTTTCTATCCAGACATTAACACATACTAGAGGAGGCATTGAGGTTTCTTAATTGCATAGACAATGTAAAATCGTAAATTGTCACCCTTGACAATTTCACACTATGTTTGGCTCTCTCCTAAGCGTGTGTGCCTAATTATGCATATTAATTACCTGTTTAATAATCATTTTTGAGAAACTGAATTAAATCAATAAAACTAAATAAAATATTTATTTAACAAACATTTAGAAGAAAAATGGGGCTAGACTAGGGCACCAATGCCCCTATCCTACCTAATGATGCTATAAATCTAAAGTTTTATTATAGACCTCAATATGTTTATGAATCTAAAATAAGTAATCATCTTATTATAAAGGTTAATGCAAAATATGTTGAAACTCATAATTAAAATTCTTTCCATCTATTTGAACACCAAATGAAATTTTGATCTTTCAAGAAATCATAAAAGGAAATGAATGCAATTTCAAGAGCATACATATCTACAACACTCTTTTAACCAATTTCATGTCTACAACACATCAGCAAATATATGTTCATCCATTGTAAGATGTTTCATGATTTTTTTTTTTTGTTATTATTATCACTAATATTTGCAAGATGTCTAAGAATCCTCCAATTTATCCTTGGACATGATGAGAAAAGTGATTTCACTCCAACACAAATTTGAGTGATAGGTTATAATAGTGTCATTTATCATTCATTTTTATCCATTTTCCTTTACTCCCCATCGAACAAAGAATTTATATCATTGTCATCATAGTAGTTTATGGAGGTGGAAACAAAAAATTACAGTTTGACTAAGGAAAACCCCTATACGACACAACCCTTCACTCCCTTTCATTATTGTAGGTTACAATTCTGAATTAGATTCAAGTGGATTTAAGATCTCAAGGCATCATAACCCTAAGAAAGGCATGCAAGTACCTTCTCTCATTGAATTATGGCAAGTTGATTATTTGCAAACTGTCAAACTTCAAATTTTGATCTCGATGGGAAAAGACCTTTAGACTATGATACACCAATACATATTTTTAAACCCTAGAAAACACCATTTCTAGGCTAGGGTGTTCATGCCCCTATCCAAAAAATTCTACACCAAATTTACATGCGAGGCTCCTCTTTGTCTACACTTTTTAGTTCTACTTTGTTTACATGTCCTTTTACACTGAATTATCCATGTCTTGTATCGTTCCATGTTTTTAGTCTTAATTTACCTAGTTTGCAATATTTCACATCATCATATCCACATTTAATCATCTCATCATTCGAAAAAAAGAAGGGGACCAAAACCTTCACTAGGATGCTTGGCTCTCGCTTTAGGACATTAGAAAAAAAACCCTGTCTTATGGTTCCTTTTGTATGTCCACCATTTTTTTATGGTAGAATGAGTGATTTGGGTTAAATATTTACCATAGATCTCATTTCATCATCTCACACTTTTATGAATCTAACATCTCCTAAACCTGTATTTTATTATTTACATAGCATATTCTATAATTTGATTAAATATTAAATTATTTTAATATACTACTACCCATATTATGTGTAGAGTAGGGAGGCCAACCACACCAAGACTCCAAGTCATGAAGAGCCAAGAGTGGAGGGATACCTTAAACTACCTCAGGTTGGATAAGCATTTTAGGTCAAAGATAGAGAATGAAGAGCACCCTCAAGTGCTTCTACCACTCTACTAATCCAAATGTTGGATGGTGCTAAATGAGTCAATTTTTAGAACCCGAACCGTACCTCAGACAACTCTCTACTCAAGGACATAAGTGCTGGTTAGGAACGATAATGCAATGTGTTGGCATCTCTCTAGGGTGTTGGCCTCTATACATCCAGAAAGTTTAAAAGTACATCTTAGAGTAGATAAAGCCTACTAACAGTCTAGCCAATAGAATTTACCATACCAAACATACTGATAAATGACACAACACATGAAATGACTATAAAGATGATAAAGAAGATAACTAAAATGAAGGTAACAAAGATCAACTCACTATGAGTCTAGTTCACTACAAAGCTCCACATGAAGACATTCCTACACGTAACCAAGAGAATAAAAATTTTGGGGTTGTATAGGGGTTTTCCTCAGTCAAACCCCCGCTTTGGTGTTTCTACCTCCACAAATAGCTAGATAGATAAAGAGAAATAAAAATATGATAAAGGAAATGCTAGAAAGGAGAATATCAAGCACTATGAAAAAAATAGTGCTACTCTATCAAACCACAATGAAAGAAGGATAGTGAAGCAATACCAACTCCACCCAAAGGCACTCAAAGCCAATGAAGGGAGAATGAAAGACTACAATCTTGGAAAAGTTGACATGACCATAGTGGTGACGAAGGAGGTCTCACAAGACACCAAAATCATAGCTTCTACGATAGCACAACATGTTCTTAATGGAGTTGATAGAGAAACAAATTGCTAAGCAATGCTCAAGAGTACAAGCTAGTGTGTATAACTTTTTCCAAAGAGATTGTACAATATTGTAGAAGATGGAATCCAAATGAGATAGATGCATTTGAAGATGAAAATGGGAGGGAAAGAGTCATTCCCAAGTTGACTAGTTGACACAGAGGTGTTATGCTTCATCCCCAATGGGGAACGTAATGTCCCTATAGATTTTAGAAGTGGGAATTTGTCAAGAGGACAATGTTCCACATAGACATCCATGCGTCCAATGCACATCCCTAATAGAAATTCCCCCACTAACACAAGAGAAGCACCAAGTGGATGTGAGGCAGGTAGGTGATCTATATTTTTTGAGTCACATTTGATTTTTCTAAAGTGGAGGGTGTAAAAGGGGAATTTGTGAGAGGGGTGAAAATTCACTCCTATAAATTTTTCCCTCATTTTAGTGAGCATGAGTGTCAATTAATGTTTGGTAAAGTAGATCGAAGAGGTTAGAAATGTATACCTAAACCATCAAGGAAGAAAATAGGAATATGGTGAACTCAAAAGCGAAAGGTAGGAAAATAACTCCAAGGGTACTCTCTCGTGAGGAGGTGCACAAAAAGGACTTTGTAAATCCTTAGAACTATAGAGTTAATCAAAGTGCAACTGAAGGCCCGCAGACTAATGATGGACAAATCCTGTAGGATGCAAGTGCATCACAGATCCTTGGATCTGCAAAGAAGGCACCCCCAGGTACTCTCTTCTTAAGGAAGTCTGATGTAGGGGAATCCGTAGAGTCAAATTGGAAAGCAGTTTCACAGGTGCACCTACAAATAAACATGTTAATTCATAGATAAAACATGTTAGAAATTAAAAAGCAATCACGTAGGAAAACAAGCAAATAGTCATGTAGATAGTCAAAAATTGAAAGAAGAGCTTTCAAAGGGGTCCCTTAGGAACCCTTAAAAATAAAAGGGGTCCACTCAAGGGATGCACATTTTTGAAAGTGCAATAATTCTTTTCATAAATCAATTCAACATCAAGGAATCCTTTTGAAAGATGTTCACTTCATCAAAGAATTTGAAAGGCAGAAGGTCCCCTCATAAGGGGAAGGTAAAATTTACCTATAGGAGAAGGCACTCCCTCCTAGAATGAAGGTTTGTCAAATTATTTCTTTGTGAACCCATGATGAAGGGAAAGTATTCTGCTAGGGGTCCATGTGAGGAATGCAATTTTTGAAAAATGTTTTGGAAGGATTCTCAAGAAAAGATTTGTTGCCCATCGAATGTGTTTTTTGAAAATTGAAGTGACATGATAGCACCCCCTTAGGATGGTGGATGTTGAATGTAGAGGCATGTGACATCCTAAGGAGAGAAAATTAAGAATGAAAAAGTGATGTTTTGGCTCGTGGAACATAGTGAGATGTAACCGTGATAATGTTGTTGCACACACAAGGGACAACACATGAGCACCACAACATCACAAAGTAACTGTGAAAGATGAGATGATAAAGAATGTAAAAAAAAAAATAACAAAAACACTACAAACAAAACACACAAGGGTGATCTGATATTTTCTGGGACAGAGCTGCTCATAAATATAGATAAGTATAATAGTATATTAATGAATTGTCATCAACCCCCTACTATATCAAACCATATGAAGAATTCACAAGAAGCAAAAATAAAAATAAAAAATGGGTCAAAATGGAAGGGAAGCCTAAATTCCCCCAACACTTTGCATCATTCCCAATTATTGAAAATTGATATACATAACAGAAGAAGAATGGAGTAACAAATAGAGTAAATTTTATGGCACATAAACACTCCTATATCCAAGCAACTATGAGGGTGACAAGGGTCATTTAGGAACACATAATGCAAGCGTGGGGGAACACAAACACACACAATTTACACTACATATAGAGAAGAGGTGCCTCCTAGTTCTCATCAACCAAGAGGTCGTTAGCTTCCCAATATTGATCATTATAAAGGGGAGGAAGATGAGCTTGCAAGGGTAGAATATCAAGGGGGAACCCTCTGACCTCACTCATAACAAGAGCTAAGGAAGAAGGTCGTGCAAGGTTTTCTATGCTCAGTCCTTGTGGGGTAAATGTTAGCGACATCATGAAGATCACTAAAAGGGCCAAAACCTTGTCCAAAGAGTTAAACATGCCATTCAAAAGAGTTCCATGTGTTAAATCGATGGACGAGGGTGGCGGTGCTCAAGATTCACTACTAGGCTCACCGAGAGACTTGAGAGAAATGACAAACTCTAGGGATGCAAGGACTTCTTTTGTCACCAAGATGACACATGCTAATGCAAAGCCACCCTCCAAAGATTGTGGACCCCTCTTCCAATCCCCATTGCTAGCAGGGTCGTCCTCCATATTTTTCTTTGTTAGAGGATGCGAGATACCCATAGATGACGTAGAAGGCGTAAAAGAAGAGGAGAAAACCACGATGTACATCATCGAGGTATTTGACATGTCCACAAGCTTTGAAAATGGTGGGATTTCTAAGAGAGACATTAGGAGAGGTAGCTCAACCAAAGGAGCAATAAGCACCTACACCTTTTTTAGGTGAGGGTCATTTACACTCACAGTAGGATTTGGAAGCAAGACTGAGGCTAATGGAAGTGAAGTAGAAGGGATGAGAGAGGAAGATGTAGTAGAAGGTTCCAAAGCAAAAAAACATTGACTCTTCCTCCTTCCTTTGCAGTGCAACCTGCTCAATAGCCAAAACCTTTCATTGATGCTTGCCCTCACATTCAAGGTGGTTCATGCGACTCTAGGAGCTAGAGGTTGGAAATTGAGATGAAATGGAGGAATGTTGCTTGGCCATCAAAGTGTCCATCAGAGCCACTTTCGATGGAGGGAGGGACTCCTGGATGGGAACATGAGAGAGGTATTTAGAAGAGGTTGGAGCAACCGCGGGGGAGTTGGCTCTAATGCCTCAGCAACAAACTCTACCCATTCACTGCCTTAGAGGTAGGAGCCGTGGGAGACCGAGACATAGAGGACTCCCCATGGGGACTCTTCCCCTTACAATACATGCCGAGTTGAGGGCCCATGGGTAAGGTAGAAAGGTCAGATACTAGAATCTTAACTTTGCACCTAGCATGTAATATTGGAATTTTATGTGAAAGCTAGGAGTATTAACCCAAAGCTCCTCTTCAGGAAGGGAGGCAAAGGTGGTGCCCTGAGTATGAGCAGGCTTCCCTTTTCCTTTTTGAGAGGAAAGAGTATCTTGTTGTTGCGCTACTAGGTGAGTCACTTTCGGTTGTCCTTTCCTTCGGTTTTGTACTTCACATATTTTCAATAAAGTAGGTTCATTCTAGGAGGTATTGGATAAACCAGGGAAGGCCAAAAGTGATCCAAATAATATCCCCCATGGGATACCAATGGCTGGTATCTAGTGTCATGCATAATGGGCACGACACCTTCATTGGAGAACATTAATAATTTGTGGATGACAGAAGCAATCCTATTCATGGAAGGTAGCTATGGGATTCCCAACTTCACCTTAAACAAATCTAATTCTAGAATGACATCAAAATTTGTATCCACAGCCCTAGGTCCAACTAGGATGAAAGGAGTTATAGAGCCATATGGTGTAAGAGAGAGAACATCCTATGTATGATAGATTTCATTTTCTCATATTCTTCTCTCTGTAATGAATTTATCCATAATGTCTCCTCTATAATAGCATTTACATGGCTTGTGGGGTCAACTAGGACTCTTGTCACAATGTTTTTGTTGAGGTGACTAGGAGTGTATAGGGAGAGGGCTTGCTATTCAGAGGCAAAACCTAATAGGTGAAAGTCACATCTAGAAAACCAGTCGCAAGCTACGGGGGAGGAGTAACCCAAACCATATTAACATACACTGAAGGTTTACAAGAAGCATTAGAGGGTTCAATAATCAAGTTGAACACAAAATGGGACAAAAATGGGTCTGTGTAAATATACAACTCACTATTGGTCTTCGCTACCGAATTATTTGTGTTTTGCTTCTTCACATCGAAATAGATGGTACCATCGTCGATGTGATATTGTATCTCATGACGTAGGCACATGCAATGCTCAGTAGCATGCTTGTTAACATGATGGTACTAAAATAAAAAGCATTCCCATCATACCAATCAAGCTAAGGTTCCTTCAGAAGTCAAGGATTTTCCAAAGTTATGATCTTATCCTTCAATAGCATTTGTAAAATAGATTAATAAGATTCAACTAACTTCATAAAATTTCTATTGAGCTTGAGGCCAAGATAATTAGTCGTGGCAACTACATTTCCAACAACTTTTCCTTTTCCTAAAATAGATACAATAGATTTTCCTTACGGAATGGGAGTGCAAGGAGGATCCCCCAAATTGAACCACTATTTTTTGGTTTTCATGCAACACAACACATAGATGTGCAAAGGAAGGGTATTTCATTAAGGTGAATTTTTCCTACCAAGCTCGTTGTAGGTTTCCTCTAAATACCTTTTGCACATCTAAGTCGGGAAAAAGGGATGAAATTTGTGAAAAGAGCACTTGGTATTGCGTTATGATGTTAGTTTTCTTTTCATGTACTACTTACGTCAGACAAGATCTAAGGTCATCTTTTGACCAATGTTAGCCTAGAATTGATGTAGAAACTAATTTTCAAGTTGGTCAAATGAGAATATAGAATTATCAGGCAAAGAATAGTACCACTCAAGTGTTGTTTCCTTGAGAGATCGAGGGAACAACTTAGCCATTAGGGCATCATGGTGGAAGAAATCTGTACATATACCATTGAATGTTGATATATGTGTTTTCATATCTCCCTTACCACCATACTTTTTGAATTTAGGAATCTCCATCCCTTGAGGGAAAGGAGTGCTCAAAATTGCCACCAAAAGTTGTCTATGTATGAAAAAAGCTTAGAAGATAGGTTGGGTAGAGGCTTGGGAAAGGATTGCCAACTAATTTTGCATTTGACCCATGTTTTGAAGAAGAGCATTCAAAATAAGGTTGGAGGATGACAAAGGCCCAGAGGAACCTCCCCCAGAAATGCTACCACTAGAACCATTAATGTGACCCCAGCTGGACCCACTACCATGACCTCCACTAGTGCCACCACTACCAGCACTACCAATGCGACCACTACTACCAAAGCCACCACTACTCATCCCAATGGAGCCCCCACCACCAAGGGTGGGAGAAGGGGTGAAACTAAAACCAAGGGGTATCCTACTCACCTTGACAATGTTAGGCTTTTGAGAAGTAGAGGAAAAACTGATCGAGGGGCCTATTTCAGCCATGCATATAGACATGGTAGGCATCAACACACCTATTTGTTTCTCATCGGTATCAAGCACCTCCCATTGGGTAATACCTAATCTAGTGCTATATGAAGGGATGTATGCTTCAATTAGATTGGTAAGGCTGCATAAGAAATCTATACCCATCTGATCTTTACCTAACATGAATCTCACCTTTCTAGCAATCCTAGTAGCTCTCGCCATATTCGGTGCTTTCTCCAAATGATTCACAAGGTCTAACAACCTCTTGTATAGAGCCAAAATATTTTTTGTAGGAATATGAACAACATCATCCACATCCATAGATGAAACTATAGGGGATGTTGGAGGAGAAGGTACACGAGTGATCTCATCAATGAAGGGTGAAATCACAATATGTCATCTCACTTTTTGCCCAAGATGGACATTTCCATCAATATTTTTAACTAAATCTTCATCTTCTGAGACCTATAGAAGCTAAACTGTTAAGTATTTGAAGATGCAAACTAGTGATTTGTGGAAATTTATATGTAGATTCTAAATATATTTTAAATAAACAAATGAAATAAACACGAATCTTTCAACATCTCATTTAATAACTAGTTTTAAATAGAAAAGGAACATTTTCAGAAAGTAACATTTGTGTTGTACAACATAACTTATTTTCTATAAAGAATAAATTCTAATTTTTAGAATATAGATTCTCAATGGCAATATCTAGGGAAAGGATATTTTTTCATAATTTTTTGTTACATATATTTTTTTTAATTATTTTTTGAACTCACTCTAACTATAATTTGGACATGTGTATATGTCATACAACCTAACTTGTTTTGTATGTATGGATATCCATTTTTTCTTTTTTTAGTGAATAAAGGACATCAATACCTAGGGAAAGGGTAATTTTTGAAAAAAAATTAAAATGGTTTAAGTTATTTTTCCACCTTTGTATAACAAAGAGCTTGATGTTTAGAGAAAACCCTATGTTTAGTAAAAATTAAAAATTAAATACAAGATAAAATGAAAACATATCAAAACTATACTTTTTGGAAAGCTCGTTTCAAGGGCTACAATGTTGAAAAAGATCATTTCTAAATGAAGTTATTTAATCCCTCAAAAGGTAAAGTAAATGTGTTTTTTTTCCAACATTTTCATATGTGAGAAGGATACTCCATTGTGGGTATGATTTAATACTAGAGGGGTTCTATCCAAGGGGATTTGATCTAAAGGGGTCTTATCCATCCCTCATCAATTAAAACTATTTATATGGAACCTCTAAACACTAAAATCATTAGTTTTTTTCTAAAAAAGTGATTTTTATGTCCCAAAAGTAAGACACACTATTGTGGCAATACCCTGAAACCCATCTCATCTATAAATCTTGTAGAAAAACTAGTAGTAAAGCTAGAAGTGACCTTCATCCTTTCCATTGGTAAGTTTTGTAGACTTCGTCTAACCACGTACGTAGAGGTTGTAGAATGGGTTGTGATCCTCATAAACCCTCACAACACCCAAGTCTGATTCAATTACTAAGTGTGCAGAAAAGGTTTTCAATGCAAAGAAATAGATAGATGTTCTTCACGTTAGGTTCATAAAAATGTAGAGTAGTGGAACCAACCACACCAAAGCTCCAGGTCACAAAGAGCTGAGAGTGGAGGGATTCCCTAAACTACCTTAGGTTGGATAAGCATTTTAGGTGAAAGATAGAGAATGAAGATAACTCTCAAGTGCTTCTACCACTCTACTAATTTGAATGTTTAGATGGGCCTAAATGAGCCAGTTTTTGGAACACAAATTGTACCTTAGACAACTCTTTGCCCGAGGATAGTAGCACAGGTCAGGGTGATAGTGTGGCACACTGGTCTCTCTCTGGGGTGTTGGCATTCATACGACTAGAAAGTATAAAGTACAATTCAAAGTTTAAAAAACCTATTGACAGTCTAGCCAATAGAATTTACTATATTAAATAGAATGATAAATGACAATACAAGAAATGAATATAAATATGATAAAGAATATAACAAAAATGAAGGTGATGAAGATTGACTCACTACAAGTCTAGTTCGTCAGCAAGCTCAACACGAACATTTTCTCACACATAGGAAAGAGAGGAAAAAGTTTAGGGATGTATAAGGGTTTTCAGTAGTCAAATCCCCACTTTGTTATTTCCACCTCCATGGACAACCAGATAGATAAAGATAAATAAAAATACAATAAAGGAAATGTTGGAAAGGAGAATATCAAACACTACAAAGAATGAAGTGTTACTTTATCAATCCACAATGAAAGAAGGATAGTAAAGCAATACCACCTACACCCAAAGGCACTCAAGGCCAATGAAGGTAAAATGTGAGACTACGATCTTGGAAAAGTCAACAAGGCCATAGCAGTGATGAAGGAGGTCTTGCAAGACACCAAAATAGCAACTTCTATTGTAGCACAACACGTTCTCAATGGAGTTGATGAAGCAACAAATTGCTAAGCAATACTCAAGAGTACAAGCTAGTGTGTAGAATTTTTTCCAAAGAGATTGTAGAAGATTGTAGAAGATGGAATCCAAATGAGATAGATGCATTTGAAGATGAAAATGGAAGGGAAAGAGTCATTCTCGAGTCGACTGGTCAACGCAGAGATGTTATGCTTCATCCCCGATGGGGAACATAATGTCCCTGCGGATTCTAAAGGCAAGAATCTGTCAGGGATGGAAGCATGACATGTAGATGTTCGTACACAACACACATGTCCTCAATATAAATTCCCCCACCGACACAAGAGACAAGGGCCAAGTGGATGCAGGGTAGCTAGGTGATGTGGAATTATTTAGTTGGGTTTTATTTTTCTAAAGTGGAGGTTGTAAAAGGGGAATTTGCGAGAGTGGTGCAAATTGTACTTCAGCGTTATTGTAACTCTTTATTGCACTTTTGGAGAGTGGGTTTTCTTTACCCAAAAGGGTTTTCCCTATGTATATCTAGTGTATGTTAGTTTATATGTTCTTGTTCTATTCATTTATTCTCTATGTGTTTCTCTTTTTGTAGCTAGTTAAAGGTGTTAAAATGAATTTGTGTAAAACTCTAGGCTACTTGGACTAGTGTAGGAAGTTGTTTTCACTCACCAGGATTCCTTTCATTTTTTTGGCTTTTTCTCTCACAAAAGTAAACAAAACTCTCACAATGAATAGTGAAAATGACCCTTCTTGGGGCCCATATGGGTATATATATAGGCCCCTTCCATTTTTTCCTAGAGCTCATGGTCCCATCATTTTTCCTATGTTTATGACACCAAGCTAGGGGAAAAATCAAGAGGGGGCATATACTCACTTCTTCATCATATTTTTCTTTCAAACCACCAAATTTTTCTTGAGCATTCTTATAGCCTTGGTAGCTTCTTTTGATCTTTGAGCTGACCTAAATTTGAGTTTTGTGGAATGAACCTTCATGTCAGATGTTGTGGTTTCTCACTAAGCTCAATTGATATAGCATCATTGATACCTGCTTGCTCAACCTCTGTGGCCCTACAATATCATTTTTGGCATAAATCAATAAAATTTTAAATCTTTGTGTTTACTCTAATATCTTATTTTCTTCTTTCATGTAGCTGATTTTTCCAAAGATCGGCTCACTAAAGTGAGGGAAAATTTTAATGTCATAAAATTGAACCCCATGGTAATTTCATATTTGTGCATTTGACCCTTGAATTTATTGTGCCTAGCTGCATTTATGACAAGAACCATATGAATTAGAATTTCATGATTTGAACTTTGTAAGGACCAATGATGAAGTAATAGCAGTCTGCCACCTCGATTCTCATAAAAAGATGAGTTGGACGCCTATGCAGTGCATAGACAACCGCATGGTGCACTAGCATCCTTACATTTTTTCAAGTTTAAATGGGGAATCTTAGAATCTTTGACTCGTGACATGTGTCTCTTTGGTTATATTCTGAGAGTAATGGATCTTCATTCCCATGTGACTACACAAAACTCATTCTTTTATGTTATTCTCTTATTCATTCTTATGATTTCTCTCTCTCTCTCTCTCTCAATCAAGTTCCCTCTTCTTGCTCTTGTATTCTCTCAATCTCATTTTTATAGTGAAGCTCTACCAGACTAAGGTCCTTCCAAAAGACAAAGCTCTCTTGCAAGTGCTCAACTATGTGTGTATCAAGCCAAGAGGGGGCCACTGAATCTTGGTAACATTTTATTGCTTCTTGTTTATTTGTGAATAGATTATCTATTATGTATTTTTTGATACAAGTTCTCCTCCTTATGAGGTTTGATTTTATCATTTTTTTGTCTACTTTTTTGTGTATCTATTTCTTTCTATCTTTCTAGTAGTCCATGGAGGTTGGAACACCAAAATTTGGGTTTGACTATGAAAAGCCTTGAAACCACCCCAAAAAAATTTCTTATTCACCTTGTTTAAAGGTTGCTTGTGTAGGGCTTGAAGGGAGGTTTCGATGAATAATATTTTTTGTAAGTTAGTACCCTACCCTCCTTGTCATCTATCAATATTTTATTACTTTCCATTAATTTAGTAGATGAAGAAGACCTCAGATATGAGATAATATTAGATCCTTTGCATTTATATCTAAAATTTTAGTGCTCTATCTATATAGGATTCCAGCATGCCTCTAGGACTTTAGTGTGGTGCGCTAGCATCCCGCTCCCATGTTGTCATCCTTTTGGAAAAGAGATTCTCCTTCTGTGGAAAGAACTTCGGTGATCTTCTCACTCTACTCTTAAAGTTGTCTACATGTTACCTTTTTTGATATTCTTTCTTCAATCCTTTCTTTGTGATTTCTTCATTTAGCTAAACTGAGATAGTTTAGGGCGGCCCATTCCCTTGGAATCTCTTGGAAATCAAGAGACTTGTGAGTATTGTATCCCCCTGTACTCTACATGTACATGTTTTAAAGATGAAAAATGACACTTCCCATAAAAGTGGACCCAACTTCTTGCACTTACACAAGTATATGTGGGATATTATGTTATATTTGTTTCATCAGTCTTTATTAATTATTATATGTGATATAACTTGTTATTAGTTTCTTGTTTATGGGGGCATAATTATCCTTAACTTTTTATTGCCTTCATTTCTTCTATACACTTTATTGCCTTCATTTCTTCTATACACTTTATTGCCTTCATTTCTTCTATACACTTTATTGCCTTCATTTCTTCTATACACTATTTTTAATAATATATTTTGTGAAGCTTCTTGTAGCTTTCTTTTTTGGAAAAAAGGGAAACATTCTTTTGATCTAGAGCTATGAACTAGTGACGTCACAAAGGAGGACCTCATCCCTAATATAAATTCTCAATAACTACACCCCAATAGGGTTTGAATCTTGATGGCAAGAATAACAACTTAACCATCACACCAAGCCACTATTGGCAAGCTTCTTGTAACTTTTGATATTATATATAATATTCTGGGTTGATGCAAGAAGTTGGGTACACAAAAAACTCAAAAAGTGGAAATGTTTTTGCTGTTTTTCAGAATTTGTCACACTTGGACTGAAAATTTGAGGCACTTCCACAATGAATCTTAAAAAAATTCAGTAATATGAAATTTAGAATTTTGAATCTAGTTTCCAAATATGTAAATTATTAAAATACCCAGTTTATAGAAATTAAATTTTGATAAAGATCTATAAAAACCACTTTTTAAAAGTCCTTGTTTTTAACCATACCAAGCAGGTGTACGGACAACACTTTTTGACCCAAATAAAATTATTTTTCTAATTACTTTTAGGAAAAGAGAGCTAACAACATGAAGTTTGGGCTGGATTTTTTTTTGTAATTTTTGGTTGAATATATTTTTTTTAATTAATTTTTTATTGGCCTTAATTGATGTTTTTTCAAATCAACGTGTACGGACAACATAATTGGACCTAAACAAAAATATTTTTTGACTCTTTTTTTTTTCATTGTGTAGAGAATTGTCTGAAGTTTGGGACCATATAATTTTTTTTACAAGAAACTCAACCAATACAAAGTTATTAAAAAACCAAAAAAACCTGATCTTTCAAATTTAAGGCCTAGTTTGCTTAGAAATTAATTAAAAAATAAGAAATGTAATCCAATTTTAACAAAAATTATATATCTAGAAAGTAGACATTGTGTTCTCTAATGGGTTTTAATTTTATAGACTAATTTAGAAAAAACGTTCATCATCTATGTTGTCAAAGTTGGACATTCTTCTTCAGTTTGCCTTAGTTTTTTAGTTGTAGGTCAAAAGCTAAGGCTCGGATTGCCAAGCCTTTCCCAAGCCTAAAACCGGGGCTAGATTTGGTGTGGGAGATCAACTTTTAAATAACGCGTATGCATTATAGAAACACGTACGCGTTATTTAAATGAAACGCGTACGCGTTTCGTAACACATACGCGTTATGTTTTGGTCGTTGCCAGACCGCAACGCATACGCGTTTTTAAAATATAACGTGTACGCGTTTCATAACGCGTACGCGTTTCTATAATAGCCATTTTTCCTAATTTAAAAAATACTGGTAAAACACAATTTTCCTGCAACATTCTTTTTCTGCAGTACGGACCGAAAATGTCATTTTCTACGTTTTTTATTGCAAATTTGTCTTGTGCAGGGCATATTCTATTCAAATTGTTGGAAGAGTAAAAGTGCAAGTTAAATTTTCTGAAGTGGAATCAAGTGCAAGAACTTTTTACAAGAAGATTTGGAAAAAGTGAATTTTTGGATGTACTCATGATGATTTTGTACTTCAGAGTTTATAGAAAAAATAATCTTCATAGTACATAGTTTTATTTGAATATTTGAAGGAGGTGGCAATTTTAAAATAGGTTTCTTGAATTATTGTTTTTGTCATCAAAGAGGGTTTGGTAACCATGGGTGATAAGAAAAGACAAAGAAAAAGATGTAGGAAGGTAATGACACCCGAAAAAATTCAAGCAAATAAAGATAAGGAGGCAAAAAGACAAAGGGAAATGAGACAAAGGATTCGTCAAATGAAAGATTTGGAAGCATCTAGTTCCAAGAATGTTGAAGAGGAAGCCATGAATGATGAAATCAATGTAGATGATGCAAATGTGGAGATGGTGAATATGGAAGAAAATGCAACTATGGAGACAAACCCAACTATGCCTTCAACTTCAACTTTGAATGATATGCAAACAACTTCGGGTGTGTCTTCAAATCCACCTCCCAATGATATGGAAAATGTACCTATTCAAACAATCTATCCAGGTATGTCTTCAAACCCAAGTTTTTATAATATTGATATTGCTTGTTTAGAAGAAGCTGGATACACAATTGATGAGATTAATAATACTAGGGTTGAAACAATACAAAAACAAGAAAATGATGAAATTATATCTTATGAGAATGTAAATGAGAATGAAATCCCTAATATTGATGAAAATGAGAATGAAATCCCTTTTACATTTGAAAATGAAAATGAAACCCCTTGTGTGAATGAAAATGAAACTCCATCTATGGATGAAGGTGAAAATGTTTTTTTAACAATTGAAACAAATGTGCTAAATAACCTTCATGGTAAAGTTTCTTCAAGACAAATTAGAAATTATGGAAATAAAATATATAAAATATTTTTTTATAGAAAGAAATTAGGATTCCAATGTCAACTCATGGTGCAATTGATGAGAATGTTTAAAATGAGAAAAGTGATGAAAAAATTAGGTTTTTGTAAAACCAAAAAGAAAAGATGATTCAGTAGAACAAGTCATATCTAGTGTTGCTAATGCTATTGATGTTATTGGTAAGAAAAGTCGATCAAAGATAAGAATGTGGCTCGCCATGCAATAACAACTGCTCTAGTTGATAAAACAGCTTCAAATAAAAGAATGTTAAGTAAGATTAGTAAATGTATAAACTTAAATCCTAGAACTTTGATAAGAGCTGCTAAAAGAAGAGAAAGTATTGAAAAAATCCTATTAATCAATGTTGGAGTTTTAGTGGTAGACTCCCAAGATCAGACATGAAATTAACTAATGAAATTAAATCTTTAATCAAAAACATGATAATACAAGAGTATCACCTAACATTAGAGATGTCTTAAAATTAAGGGTGGGTTCCAAATTCGTGAACCTCATCCAAAGCATCTCTTAGATATGACTCAAACTGAATTATATAAAAAAAAATTAGATGCTTCAATCTTACCATTGAATATTAGCATAAGTCAAAGATCATTTGAAAAGTGTAAACCTTGGTATGTTAGAATTAATAAGCAACGAATCTCTTTTTGTTGTAAGACTCATGTACAATTTCATTATTATTATGATATATTTCGATATATACGATGCACTTTACATGCTAACCAAATTATGCAAGACATTTGTGGTATTACTATGCCACCTGAAAGAATCAAATATTTTATAGTAGGTTAGTTTTGTAATCCCTCTTTAAATGGAAACTCATTTTTTTTTAAAGGATGCATTTCTGGAGAATGCGATAGATGTGGTAACTTTTCATTATTAGGAGAATGTATGCATGAAAGTAGTTTAGATGAATTTGGAAAACAATTAGTGGATGTAAAAAAATTTAAAAATATTGAGTATTCTTTAAAAGATGGTAAAATTGGAAGACGTGTTGAGCTAATTGTGGAAAAAGTTAGTGTGCATGCTTTTATTACTGAATTTAAAGATAAGTTTGTACCTAAATATGTTCAACACTCTCATAATTCTCATTGGTTTGATAATCAATTTTGTTTATGTAAAAACACATTTCCAATTGGAACTATATTGTCAATTGTTGATTTTGCTGAAAATTATACTCTTGCTCCACAAGAAGAAATTCAATCACAATATTATAATTAAGTGCAAGTAGCTATATTTGTTCACATTGTTTATAGACATGTTGAAGATAGTACAGAAGATAATAGAATTTTTTTGAAAGAGTACCAATTTTATGTAAGTGATAATCGATTACATTCATCTGAGTTTGTACAATATTGTTTTGATATATTTAATAAAAATTTAAAAGAGAGAGGAATTCAAATGCTAGAACATCTCATATGGTCAGATAATTGCATGGGTCAATTCAAAAATGATAGAATGTTTTATTGGCTATGTAGAGTTCATAAGGAAAATAATATCCAACACATATGGAGTTTTTTTGAAGCTGGTCATGGTAAGGGAGAACACGATGGAGCAGGTGCATGTGTAAAAAGAGCTCTTGCTAGAGAGCAACTAAAATTTGAGGATGCTGCAAAATTTAGAAATGCACGTGCAATTGTAGATTGGTGCAATACCAAATTATCTACAAGAACAAGTGAGAAATAAATAATTTGATGCTTCTTTTGGTTAGTTGAAGAAAATGATATTTTTTCTCGACAGGATTGTGAAACAATTAATGGAAGTGAAAAATGGCATTCATTTAAGAGTTTGAATGCAAACACATGGACAATATGGACAAGGGAGTTGGCATGCTATTGTCAATTTTGTATTGTAGGTGATTGGCATGCATGTGAAAATATGGAATAGGTCGAACAATGGCAACAAAGAGCTTTAACGCCTACATTGACACATGTTCAACATGAAATGACAATTGAAGATAATCAAGTGTTCGCATCAGATGATTATGATCATGTTTCAGATCTTGTACAAGAAGGTACATTATTTATTGAGTTGAATTTTGTATGTATGCATGTTTATATGAGTTAAATATAAGTCAATTTTTATTGAATTTTGTATTTATTTTTGTAGGACATGTGTATGTTGTTCTTGCACCTTAAGGGAATGAAGAGCAGATAGAGTACTGGTTGGCTCGATGTGTTGAGAGAAAACATAAGTTGGTACATACTAGAGTGGATGATGACAACTTTGAGTATCCAACTGGTTCAGTGGTTGTTGTTGGCACCTGGCTTCAAAAATATTTGATGAGAAAGAATGGCTTGCCTGCATTTGAAGATTATGAAAGACACAAGAAGATTATGCATTATTCACATTTGATTTTGGCAACCAATATAAAACTAGTTAGATATCAAGGGAGGCCTGCTAATAAAGTTTTATGGACAATTTCAATGGATGATCACGAGACAATCATAGATGCATTAAAAAAAAGAGAGGATGCAGATGGTACAATAGAGTAAATAAATATTGGTAAGCATATCTAGTCGTATATATATTTAATTGATATATATATATTTGTCTTTAATCATTTCCTAATTAAAGTTTTATATCATTTTTTTGTTTCAGGTCTCCCAAAATTAGATGCTTTACAAAAAAGAGAAGAAATGCACATATATTACAATGGAATTTCAATCTAGAGATAGGTAACTATATATAGTTCTAGATACATTTAATTGATACTTTATAATTGATTTCATATCCCCTTAAGCCATTCTCTTAAAACCCCTTAAGTCATCCTCTTATGTACCATTAATCCATCCTTTTGTAGCCCCTTAAGTCATTCTATCAACTACCATTAATCCATCCTCTTAGGACCCCGTAATCCATACCCTCATATATCTACCCTTAATTTGTCCACTTGCATCCACTTAAGTCACTCTCTCAACACCTCTTAATTCATCCTCTTAGGACCCCTCAATCAATATCCTCATATATCTACCCTTAATCCATCCACTTGCATCCCCTTAAGTTACTCTCTCAACACCCCTTGGGGTTTAAATTCATTCTCTCAACTCCCCTTAATCCACCCTCTTACATCCCTTCAACTCATTCTATCAACTCCCCTTAATCCACCCTCTTACATCCCTTCAACTCATTCTCTCAACTCCCCTTAATCCACCCTCTTACATCCCTTCAAATTATTCTCTCAACTCCCCTTAATCCACCCTCTTGCATCACTTTAACTCCTTCTCTCAACTCCCCTTAATCCACCCTCTTGCATCTCCTTAATCCACCCTCTTACATCACTTCAACTCATTTTATCAACTCCCCCTTAATCCACCCTCTTACATCACTTTAACTCATTTTAGGGTTTAGGGTTTAACTCATTCTATCAGCTCCTTAATCCACCCTCTTGCATCCCTTAATCCACCCTCTTACATCACTTTAACTCATTTTGGGACAGGGTTTAACTCATTCTATCTGACTCCTTAATCCACCCTCTTGCATCCCCTTAATCCACCCTCTTGCATCACTTTAACTCATTCTCTCAACTCCCCTTAATCCACCCTCTTACATCACTTTAACTCGTATTATCAACTCCCCTTAATCCACCCTCTTACATCACTTTAACTCATTTTATCAACTCCCCTAAATCCACCCTCTTGCATCCCCTTAATCCACTCTCTTACGTCACTTTAACTCATTTTATGAACTCCCCTTAATCCACCCTCTTGCATCCCTTCAACTCATTCTATTGGCTCCCCTTAATCTACCCCTCTTACACATCACTTTAGCTTTCATTATTATCAACTCCCTTAATCCACTCTCTTACATCACTTTAACTCATTTTGGGTTTAGGGTTTAGGGTTTAGGGTTTAACTCATTCTACTCGACTCCCTTAATCCACCCTCTTACATCACTTTAACTCATTCTATCTGACTCCCCTTAGTCCACCCTCTTACATCCCTTGACTCATTCTCTCAGCTCCTTAATCCACCCTCTTGCATCCCTTAATCCACCCTCTTACATCCACTTTATGTTTAGGGTTTAGGGTTTAGGGTTTATGGTTTAACTCATTCTATCAACTCCCCTTAATCCACCCTCTTGCATCACTTTAACTTATTCTCTCAACTCCCCTTAATCCACCCTCTTACATCACTTTAACTCATTTTAGGGTTTAGGGTTTATGGTTTACCTCATTCTATCAACTCCACTTAATCCACCCTCTTGCATCCCCTTAATCCACCCTCTTACATCACTTCAACTCATTTTATCAACTCCCCCTTAATCCACCCTCTTACATAACTTTAACTTCGATTTAGGGTTTAGGAGGGTTTAGGGGTTTAGGGTTCCCAACTCGTCCATCGGCTGTAATCACCTCTTGCATCACTTTAACTCATTCTATCAACTCCTTAATAATCCACCCTCTTGCATCACTTTAACTCATTCTCTCAACTCCCTTAATCCACCCTCTTACATCACTTTTAACTCATTATTATCAACTCCTTAATCCACCCTCTTACATCACTTTAACTCATTTTATGAACTCCCCTTAATCCACCCTCTTGCATCCTTAATCCACTCTCTTAAATAAGCTTTAACTCATTTTATGAACTCCCTTAACAATCCACCCTCTTGCATCCCTTCAACTCATTCTATCGGCTCCTTAATCTACCCTCTTGCATCCCTTAATCCACTCCTGCACATCCTTTCAACTCATTCTCACCAAAGCTCCCTTGAAAATCACCCCTCTTACATCACTTTAACTAATTTTATCAACTCCCCTTAATCCACCCTCTTTCATCCCCCTAATCCAACCTCTTAGGTCCCCTTAATCCATCCTATGGCTAACATCATTTGAATTTGTATGGAATTTACTATATGCAGTTCTTTTCTTGCATGAATTTTTTACTTAAATGACTCGTAAAAATTGTAGTTACTTACATTAATTATTTTTGCAAGTTCTCATCAAGTCGGTCTACAATGTGATTGTTGAACTGAAAAACTATTTTATCTGGAGACTATGTAAATATCAATTTTTGGTATTCACCTAAAAGTTGATAAGCTTTAATTGTATCTACATGCACATATATGTTTCATCATGTTATATAGTTGTACATTAAACTTCTTGATGTACATTATATATGTTTGTTCGATGTCACTTTTTAAATATCTTATTCAAATTCTATAGATTATACATATTTCATGTGTCTTCTATTTACCACATTTTATATAATTATTCAATTGTATAGATTATACATTAAATATACATACAAGGAGATGGTTTTTTGTTTATTGATTCAGATATTTGCTATGTAATTGGAAAATAGTTAGAATTACTTGCCCTTAATTTATTATGAATATGATTTAAGAAACTATTTAAGGAATGTTTTAATTTGTCACCTAACCATCTGATAAGTTATATATATATATATATGAAATTTGATTCTAGATAAGAATTATTATATAGTGCATGTATTACTTGAAAATTTGATAAAATATAAATATATAGATATGATATAAATGCATATAATTATGAAAATGAACATAACATGATCTCATAATTGACTGCATATATAATCATCATATTAAAGTCAACTGATATAAATAAACACACATATATGATAATAACATGTTCAAAATAAAACTAGAGATCTACATAGTCCATAAAATTTATATGTCAAGTCCAACACATATATTGAAATGAAACTAGAGGTTTGTAGTCCATAAAATATAAAACTATCTAACTCTCAGGCTGATCGGTCAAATCAAGTCTCCTCTTTGTTCCACGTTGACTAGATGTACCTGCATCATGCTGTAAAAGAGTTCAAGAAACTCGAAATTAGATTTAAATTTATTTAGAAATTTTGATATAATTAAACATATTTAAAATTGAAAATATAAACTTTTAGATTAAAAAAACTAATTAAATATCGACTAAATATATTAAAAATGATTTCTAGTATGCATAAATTACCATATGGTCATGTGAATCAACTGGCACATTTTCTTCAACAGGTAACATAACTGTCTGTTGAGAAGATGCAAATGCCTGATCCACTATATCCTGCATATTCATATAAAGCAAACAATATGTGAAAACCTTGAATATATATATATATATATATATATATATATATATATATATAAAATGTTCGTAAAAATTATATAGGAGATTTAAAGTAAAGTTTACAACCTCGAATGATATGACCTCATGATCATGCACCTGAGATTGCCCATGAATAGATGTCAATGATGTCTCAAGTGTGCGGCCCACCATGGTTATCTCATCAAATCCCTACATATAGATGTACAACAGTTCATATAGATCATTCACACATGTGTATGTAAATGTAAAAATTAAATTAGATCTATGATGTGTATTTAATTTAAACTTAACTTTTGAAAGCATGATGATGATCAGGAGCACTCACCACTGTAACTTGTGGCTCGTCAATACTAGGAATAGTATGACTTCCCTGCATCTAGATATAATATATCAATTCACACATGTGTACAAATTCAAATTAAATTATATATATATATATGGACACACAAATTATTTAATATATTTTGGTTCAAGTACCTGTCGAAAAGGTGAGCCCAAATCTACAGCACTCGACATATACACACGATGATGATATTGAGTTCCGGGCATCACGTCATCATGTGTCTATACACCAAACACAAAATTATTGAATTAATATTATATTATATATATAGTTTGATGTTATTATTTACATGAATTTTTTACATTTCAAACTTGAATTAAATTTAAGTTCAAAAGATGAACATACCTGTGTGGGACGATCCTCAGAATATAGTAAATTTAGGTATGATCCCGCCCCAGATGCATGTGCCTCACCTGAAGTGGATGTCTGAGTATCCCTATAGCCCGAGCCTCCATGCTCTGTATTGGCCACTTCAGTGGCCGCGTGTGTAGTCTGCTGAGTGAGATGTCCTGAAAGTGAACTCAATGCTCCTAGTGTAGATAACATGGTTTGCTGCTGAAATGCAGCGGGAATACCAGGAGAAGGAGGAGGAACAAGAGGCGCAACTGGAGCACGTCGCTAAGGATCGACACGTGCTCCTAGTCTATGTTGGGGCATGCCATGCCCAGCTCCCTGAAATGACCTCATATCAAAATAGTTGGGTTTTTTACCCAACTCAAACTCGCCCATAACTTTCTCAAAAAATATAAGGGCACCTCACTGTTGCCATGTGGTGGAGTATCAAACACCATCCACCATCTCTCCCAAAAATTTGTAGCTATCTGCGGGTGCCTACACCATAAAATTGAAATTCTTTTTTTTGTGGGTGGTATTGGTTCATTTGTTTGGGGGTTCACAAAATATTGGCACATAGCTTGTTTAGTGATTTTTAGGTCATTGATTTCTTTATATGACAGCCCATCTACATAGAATTGTCTCCTCTCTTCTCTCCATTGATGGAACCTATCTAGGTCTGCATCGATAGATCAAACAGAATCGACAATAGTTTGCATCGTAGATGCAAACCGTGCGAGATGTGGAGGGATTCTAGTCTCATTTTTTATGAGATCTATGTTCCCTTGAATCACAACTAAGTTGGCTCGAATATTCTCTCTTAGTTGATTTTGGTCAAATGGAGGAGGGGGTGGGGGGTCAGGTGGTGGAGAATGCGGAGGTGAGTGAGGCATATCCTCATGTGGTGGGGTGGGGTGTGCACCAGGATCTATAGGAATTTCTGGATTAGGCATGAAATCCTCTAAAGTGAAAAGTGGATCCATGGACGAGAAATGATATGGCAACTGCATGTTAAACAATTAAAAAATATATATCAACAAACTAATTAAATAATGCACACAATTTCAAAGTTATTTAAAAATCACATTGAACATGCACAAATTGAAAATATTTTTCATTTATAACATTAAAAAATCATAGCATTAAAAATTCATATTATAAATGAGAGTTGAATAGAAACCGATAGTCATTCAAGAACTATAAATGAGAGTTGAATAAAAATAGAAGGTTAGTAGAACAAGTGATGAAAAATATTGAAAATCATTGAAGACCTTTCTTGCACCTTCTAAATGTAAAGAGGCAGATTTTATTGCATATTTTTTCTTTATGGGGTTGAGGGTGAAGTAAGTCTCTAATTTCTCCAACTGGGCCTGAGAAAAATCTTCTCACTACAATCAAACTTAGGTGCATAAAATTTTTTAGCTTACTTTTTATCTCCCTATTCTTCACTTTCTATATTCCTTGCTCATTTCTTGTAGATGGAACTTCTTACCATATTGAAACATTTTTCAAAAGATAAGGCTTCTCTCATATATTTTCATTGATGCAAATATTTTTCTATTAATCTATATTGTTTCTCCTTAAGTATGTTATGAGTGCCCTAGTTATGGGGCCACTAGTGTTATATAATAAAGAATGTAATTTTAAAGTGGCATTGATAAAAAGGTTTGTACATGTAGGTTTATTTTGGAGCTTGTAAAAAGGAAAGAAATTAAAAGATAGCTATTTAATTAAATCCTAAGATTGAGAGTGGTATTCTTGTTTATCCATTAATTTTACTTGAATAGATTGGACACCATATTTTCCTATCACTAGAGATTAGAGGAGGGAACCCATTTATTTCCATATATAGTTAATGGATGAAAATTCATAAATCAATCATGAGAAATTCCATATAGGGATAGTAATTAAGATACATTGAATTATTATCCAAGTGACTCCTACAATACCTATTTTTTATAAGTTTTAAGTGTCTCTCTTGGAACCTATGGTTTGTAATTTGTGTACAAATTAGAGTTAGGGTTGGGGTTAGGGTTAGGGATAAGTTTAGGGTTAGGCTTAAGATTGGAGTTAGGGTTAGGGTTATAGATAATTAGGGTTAGGGTTAGGGTTAGGGATAAGGTGAGGGTTAGGCTTAATATTGGGGTTAGGGTTAGGGTTAGAGTTAGAATTAGGGTTAGGTTTGGGTTAAAATTAGAGTTATTTTTTGGGCATAGGTTTAGGGTTATGGTTAGGAAAAGGGTAAAAATTAGAGTTACGATTGGGGTTAAGGTTAAAACATGAGTTAGGGTTGAGGATAGGGTTCAGGTTAGGGTAAGAGTAAGAACTAGAGTTAGTTTTGGGGTTAGGGTTATGGTTAAGGTTAGAGTTAGGGTTAAAATTATGGTTAGGGTTAAGGTTAGAGATAAAATTATGGTTAAGGTTAGGGTTATGATTAGAGATTGAGTTAGGGTTAGGGTTAGTGTTTGGGTTAAAATTAGATTAAGGGTTATGGATAGGGTTAGTGTTTGGGTTAAAATTAGATTAGGGTTATGGTGAAGGTTAGTGTTAGGGTTAAGATTAGGGTTTGGGTTAAGCTTAGAGATAGAATTAGGGTTAGGGTTAGGGTTATGATTAGAGATAGAATTTAACTATGAATCTAGCTCTAACCCTAATCAAACCTAACCCTAAAAGAAATAAAATCTTAAATATAACCCTAATTGAACCTTAACCCTAATTCAATCCTAACTATAATTGAATTATAACCCTAATTAAACCCTAGCCCTAATTGAAACCTTAGCCTAACTCTAACCCTAACTAATAATCTAACCCCAACCCTAGCCATAAACCTAACCTTAATTTAATCTTAACCCTTATCCTAATTCTAAACCTAACCCTAACTCTAACCCTAATTCTAATTTTAACCCTAATCATAATTCTAACTATATTTGTTATCCTAATTCCAATATTAACCCTAATTATAATGAAAAAACTAATTCTAAATGTAACCTATTAAATTATAATTGTAATTAAACCCTGACTCTAACCTATTCTTAAATGTGATCTAGTTGATAGAAAGAATTTAGAGGAAGATGTTATGGATTGTCTAGTTACTAATGATGTAATTGGATAGGCTAATAGAATATCAAAATGACACACAAGAACTATTAAAATTGTATTAGGGTTTCTAGTTTTAGCTCACCTAAGGGGAGAGAGGTCTCTAAGAGGTTTCTAGTTTTACGTTTTAGGGTTTAGATTTCTAAGTTATGTCCAATTTAGGTTTAGATTTTATGGTTTTCAATTTACAATTTAATGTTATTTATTTTTTAAATGCAATTTAAAACTATTAAAAATTGAAATAAAACGCATTAAACAAAAAAAAACTTAAATACTAATTAAAAAACAAAAAAACAAGATACAAAGCAAAAAAGGGCAGAAATCAACCAACCTGGAGGTCTCAGAGGTCAGGTGTGTTGACGGGAGGAGGTGACAGTCGAAACATGCTCGAAGCAACAGCCTCCAAACGCGTACACACTCTTGATTAACTTCTCTCAATTCACCAAAAACAGTGGATAAAATGAAAAGCCAGCAGTTTATTTAAAAAATAAATACTTTTTGAAAACGCGTACGCATTTTGAAACGCATATACGTTTGTAACGCGTATGCATTTCATAACGCGTACGCATTTTAGGTTCGCGTACCCATTGCTGAGCGTGTACGCGTTCGGATTTCGGTTTGGGTACCCGTTCCGTAACGCGTACGTGTTTTTAAAAAACACGTATGCATTTTATGCGAAATTTTTTTGTTGCCCGAAATTTCCCCTCTTTGTGTACTCAACTTCTTGCTTTTACCCTTCTATTATTTTATTTTCAAATTATTCTCAACTATATTTTTTGATATAATCTATCTTGGTTCAATATTTTTATTAAATTAACTTTAACGAAATGAATCTACATATTTATTCATTATCATATTAGCTATAACATTGAGAAAAAATTCACTTTCCTTTAGTGTAAAAAATTGGAGAGAATAAATTGATGTATATTTTTTACAATAAAAATATGGATCCAAAGATCATAAAATACATATATGGATAGGTGTTTCTCTTACATGAGACATGGAATTTTTCAATTAAATAAATTTAATATTTTAATAACCCCCATAAACTTTTTTTCATCACACAATTTATCTAGATGATTGGGGCCACCTATAACAAATAGTCTTATTAGCTACCCATGTACAAATGAAGAATATTTAACACTAATGACTTCTTGAAATTATAAGAGCTTATCCTTATTTTGAATATCATTGAATAATTTTCTCCATCATTATCCATAGCAATATGTTCTGTATAGTTATATCTATAAAGGAAATGAAGCATTCTCAATGATCTTTATGATCAAGAACTTTGCAGATTTAGTAATGATCTCTATGATCAATTTCAACATCGATCTTTGTGATCAATTTCAATAATGATCTTTTTGTTGCAACCATTTAGAAATGACCTTTGAGTTCAACTGTACAACTTGTTAGGTCCAACAATGATCTTTGGGATGAATAATACAACTATTTAGCAATGATCCTTTTGATCAACTGTATAACTTTATAGGTTCAATAATGATCATTAGGATCAATATTATAACCATTTAACAATGATATTTTTGATCAATGGGTACTTATTATACATATATGATTTCTTCAAATTTAAATCTCATACCACTACATGGATAGAATTCATGTAGCCTTTATAGTAGTAAAAAAATCATAGATTAGATTATATGGTTTCTAGGATGATATTTGACCTTACATGAGTTGTTATTTTTCTAACATGAGAATATTTATGTGTGTATAAAAATTTGAACATATTTGTGACCTTTTCTAATTAGATACACTAATCCATCCATAATCCATCTGCCTAATAGCTTTTAGAGGTTGTTTCTTCCTCCTTTTTGTTCACACACAATTTCTGAGAATGGTTCTTCAATCCATAAATACTACAAGGATGAAGATTCCAAAAAATCTCTTTTTATGTCCATTTCTATGACAATGAAAACATTGTATGCATTGTATTTCTTATAGTAATTTGTTTGAAATTCTAAGGTTGTAACATCCTTTTTATTTCCACTAGCACATCCAAGGCCTTCATTATTTGGCCTTATTATTGGCTAAACAAGCGCTATAATTCTTTTTCAATATTTTCTCAAACCTTTTCCTTCGTATCTCATTATTTTCATTATATTTGTGATCGGTGATACTAGTTGGGCTGATTATGCTTGATCCATGATGAATCGAAGCATAAAAAAGCCACTAATACTAAAATATGAACAAGATTATTCAAATGAAGATTAAACTAAACATTTATCAAAACAAAGCATTCTAAACTACAAAAGAATTTAAATGTCTACTCTAACCCATCTAAAAATTATCCCATTGTGATATCAGTGTCATGTTGATGTGAAAAGATGGCCCTTTCCCAATCCTAGGATGAATGGGATTATTTCAATTGATTCTATTGAAGAGAATTGATGAAACGGTTGTGATATCTAGCTAAAAACATGATTTACGCTAAAATGACCATGATACAAGAGTTAATCTACCATAATTTTTATGCTAAAAGATGTAGATATATGCAATTGTTAAGCTAATCTAAATGAGATTTAAACTAAAATATTCAAACCCTAAGTATCTATTTAGCTAAATGGATGCATGTGAGCCATTAATGGAAGCTAGGCTATTATGCAACTAAAAGTGAACTAAAAAATGCTAAATGTTAGTTAAAATGAGTGTGAGTGTGGGCGATTTCAAAAAAATGAGTTTATTCTAAAAATGATGGATCCATTTGTCTCCAAATAGTGATCTATTTATAGAAAAACAAATGAGAAATGAAGGGTTGAGACTGAAAAAACAAATCAATGGTCAAGGATGGAGGAAATGAGAGACATAGATTATGGATTCTCATCAATAGGGGAGAATGTAAGATGAGATTTAATCAAGGGTTCTCATTCCTTCCAAACAAGCACACTTTTGACCTGTATAAGAGGTCAAGAGTTAACTTGCACAAGAAGTCACAAGTTAACTTGCATTTGAAGTTTTGTGAGAATATTCCCTTTCTCAAATGATTGGTGGAGAAAGAATATTCTTTGGAATATTCATGGGTGAGGAAAAAATGATATTTAGTTAATTAAAACTAAATTAAATTATGTAAAGGAGGAATATTCCTTGGAATATTCCTTTACAAATGGGAGGAATTGGATTAATTAGATAATTGCTAATTAAACAAGGGTTTAATCATGCAATTAGGGGAATTAGAAGAATAAAGTGATCTTCATTAAATTAAATGATTTGATGAATTGGGGGAAAGGTTAAATGACATTTAATTAAATAACTTAGGGTTATTTAATTAAATAAGAAGACTTAGGGAATTAAATTAAATAGTTTGATTTATCTAATTTAATGAGATGAAATGTTCAAGGGGCGAATTAACCTGGTTAAGTCGATTAGGTTAATAGATGGATATGATGCAAATAATTAAATAGCTAGGCTAATTTAATAAATTAAGTGAAAAGAGGATGGGTTTTAGGACAAAATGATATTAATACACCTAATTCAAGTGGATGATATTATTTAGGACATTTTTCATTGTCTACAATATTAAATCCAAAATATTTTCAAGAACATCCTTTCTCATTATCCTCACAACTAGAAATATTTGTAGAATCAAAATATTACTTTCTTTTGTACACTTTTTATCAAAATCTAGGCTTTAGCTATATCACATTTATCAAACAATTCATCTAATGTATAAAAAAATTACTTGTATCAAATGCAACATTATGTAGTGTATGTTTAGACTTTAGAGTCCAGTTTTCTTTTATGTAAGCTTCAAGTAATTCATTCAACAAAATATTTAATTCTCTCAATTTTGATATATCTTCCTTTTGTAATCTATTTTCCATTTCTAATTGTTTATTTTAATTTCTAATTTTCTCAAGTTTTTTCCATAGTATTATTTTTACATATTATTATTTTTTTCCTTTCTCTTTTACCAATCTCTCCCATTAGAAAATAATTTCCTTATATAATTAAAATTTAACCATAAAATAATTAAGGTATTTAATATATGATGGAAAATGCTTATGGTGGATTTACCACCTTCACTCTTCCATAATTTGAAATGATCTACCACTTACTACATATATTTTCAAGCTTAAACTTTAACAAATATAGTGAAAAAATTATAAAAAAAATATGATTTCCTTTCTTCATTCAAATTTCAATAATAGATGTAGATACTACTTTCTTGTAAAGCTGCAATCTTCTCTAACTTTGAAAACTACTCACCACAAACTCATTAAATTTATATATTGGAGTTTGTTTTGTTTGAAATTCTAGTTTTAGTGGATTCCTTTTGTTTGATGTGAACATGGAACTATGAAGAAAAATAGCCAACTTTAAGGAATAACTTCACCATGTTTGACATTATATGGGACAAGAAAATTGTTCAACACTTGTAACAGATGTTGGCTACTTAGAAGTGTATTTTGAAGTCACAAATATAGGAATAGTGGACTGGTGAGAGAGATTTGTGATGTATTTAGATTTCATATTATGCCCTTCTACATAGTTACACTTCTTAAATCAAATTGTAATATATTATCTAGCAGTTTGGTTCTTCATTTTGGTAATAATTCATCCTTTTTATTCCTTCTATAATCTATTTTATTGAATATTCCAATCATTTATATGTTTGGTCTAATATATCAAATAGAATATTTTTTTATTTTATGATATTCAACCAATGTTAACTCCCTTCAACAATTAATAGTGTTTAGTTTTACAAAGAAAACCAAAAATTATTACGTTTTTATATAATTGTAATAAGCTATTAGGGAAAATGAATAAAAAATGTACCAATGATTAGCCTTGAAAAAGCAACTCTTTTAAAAAACTAGAATTTTTTAATTTCAAATTCAATCCTTAAGATGATCTATGTTAGCAGGAATTAATTTCAGCCAAACGTGTTATATATCATGAATAAATTTCCAAAATGTAGAAATCATAAAATAGAATTATTCATGAATTCCTTTCTCATTGTTTTTTTTAAATATTTACTAGAACTTTACACTAGCAACACAAGCACAGAGAATCAAATATGCTTTGACACCATGTAAAAAATTGAAGAACATAAATTGATATATATTTTCTACATGCAAAATATGAATCTAAAGATTCTTAAATACATATATAGATAGGCATGTCTCTTACATGAAACATGACTCTTTATAATTTTCTAAAATTTATATTTTAATATTCATAACAATAAAAATATTCAAAATAAAAAAATAATGCTACTCACAACATAATGTATAATCAAATATACACAAAGAATTTGATATGATAGATGACAACACATACAACATATATCCTTTAACTTTGTCCGTAACAACCTTCAATAATTGAAAACAACCTCACAATTATTTCAGAATAAATGTCTCCTACAGGGAAACCAAAATCTCTTGTAGGACAATAAAATATAAATAGATTTAAGTAGACACAACTGGTTCATCCCAACACAACACACGATCTATTGCCTCTGACCACATGTTTAACTATGCTTAACTAGACATAAGTGATTTATTGCAGTACAAGACATGACCTATTGACCTTAAATACATATTTTCTATTTGATAAAACATGACGCGTCAACAATTAGTAGAGAAAATCAATAGCTAAACAAGGGCAGGGAGTTTTAAATGCAATCGAGAGAAGAATGAGGACAACTTCTCTTATCCATACCTAAACTGTTGAACTGAAAATTTGTAGGCTGACAATTTCTATGTTAGGTGAATTGAACTCATGTTGCTCCAATTTTAAAGGGACAATTTCCATGCGATGCTCCTGACCTTTGTTTTTTTCAGATTTCTCTCTCGTGCGCTGCTCCATTTTCATCAACGCCTTTGCCTTCCCTGTTGCGTAAAGTTCCCTCCCTATCTTGTTTTCGTCGGACTCTCTCGTCCACTTTTTAGAGCTCAACACTAACATGTATTTGGCTTTTATCATGGAACCATATATAATGTCTGCTAATGCACATTGTAACTCTTAATTTTTGTAGTTCGGATAGTTGTTATCTCCATTCCCAAGATTATTTAATTAATTATTTAATTTTTTTGGAGACTTCTAGAAAGGGGTGAGTTGTCCAGATAATTATGTAATTAATTAATTTATTCCTCTAGAGACTTCTAGAATCCAGTTAGTTAGGGTTGTTAGAGTCTATTTAATCTTAGCCATTGATTGAGATTAAATCGTGGCCATTGATTTTCCAATGAGAAAACTACAAAAAGGGATCAATGAGCATTTGGAGAATACACATTTGAGAAAGACTTGTAGTGAGAGAAAATAGCCTTGTAGTGATAGCAAGGGCACAATGATAGCGTTAGGGACATCAGCAGTGGAATTATAGCCTTGTAGTGATAGCAAGGGCACAATGATAGCGTTAGGGACATCGGCAGTGGAATTCTCAGTAAGAGAAATTGAGAGAAGAATTTCTGGAGAAGATTATTGTCGGAGTTCTGCTAGTAAGAGGTAAGCAGTTTATGTATCTCTTAATTTGCTAAAGATTAATATAATTCCTTATCTACAGTACTAGTTTTCCCTTAGAGATTTTTCCAGGGATAATTTGTCTAAATATATTGTGTTCATTGTTATGCATGTTTTCTTCTCTATTCCTGTGAGTTTTATTAGTGAAGTTGCAGTTGTGTTATTTTTAAATATTTGTTGTGAATTAATTTTTGGCAGTCAAATAATCTATATTAGATAGGAGATTTACTAACTTGACCTGAATAGAATTCTAATATAGACAGAACTTATCCGAGGGCGCATATGCCCAACACAAAGAAGGAAAGATTAGCTCTATGAAACCCGGGCCGCCCCTGAATTATTTTTATTATTATTACTTCATCTTTGAGATGGCTTCAAAGAGGGTTTTAAGACAAGGATGGATTGATGGAGCCCTAAAATTTAAAAATTTTGGAAAGCCAAAATTTCTTTATTGTTAGAAGAGAATGGTATCAAGGAATATGTGACTAGTATTGTAGCTATACCTATCGATCTAGCACAACTCTTAGCATATAAGAAGGAAGATGTCAAGGCAGGGAGGCTGATTCTTGATCGTGTCAAGGACTATATTGTTCCACATGTCTCAGACTTAGATACAATGAAGAAGATGTGGGACGCCATTCTGAATCTGTACCAGAATGCTACCACTAACCAAAAGTTGTTTCTCAGAGAAAAGATGAGGAATACCTGGATGAAAAAGGGAGAAGACATTACAAGTTACCTCACTAGACTTAGACTTGTCAAGGATGAGTTGGCAGTTGTTGGAGATAAACCAGATGATGACGAGCTAGTGTAGATAGCCCTAAATGGGTTTACTAAGCAATGGGATGTATTTGTTCAAGTTATCAATGGACGAAACACCTTGTTGAGTTGGGATCGACTATGGAGTGACTTCACTCAGGCAGAGCTTAGACTTAGTTTTTTTAGTGGTACCAACAGTAAGATTCAAAAAAGTGAGGCAAAATAGGAAAACACTTCCCTTGCAGGAAAATGGAAAGCAAAGAAGGGGTCTAGCAAAGGATCAAATCCATAAAGTGAGAAGAAGGACTTGTCTAAAGTCAAGTGCTATGGATGTCACAAGTTTGGCCACCATGTCAAAGATTTCCTGCAAAGGAAGAAGAATGAAAAGAAGGGAAAGAAGCAAACAACAACTTCAACAAGCATAGATGAGCTCTCTAGCAAAATGGAGGATGAGTTTACACTCATAGCTTGTATGGTTAGCTCAACCTCATAGGGTGTTTGGTATATAGACAGTGGGGCATCATTTGATATAATAGGAGTTAGAGAGTACTTCTCCAGTTATAAGGAGGACATCAGGATCCAAATTTCTATGGGGAACATGTCCAAGGTCAATCTAGTTTCGAAAGGGACTGTTCTATTTCAGAGGTAGAATGGCAATCCAATTCCCATTCATGATGTGTTGCCTGTGCTAGGCTTGGGTATGAATTTAATTTCCATATCTGTCCTTCAGGATAAAGGCTACAATGTACTCTTTAAAGGGGAGAATGTGTTAATCAAGCACAAGGATTGGAAATCACCAGTAGCTATTGGAGTTAGGAGTGGTCGAATTTAATGGGGAACATGTCCAAGCTCAATCTAGTTTCGAAAGGGACTGTTCTATTTCAGAGGTAGAATGGAAATCCAATTCCCATTCATGATGTGTTGCATGTGCTAGGCTTGGGTATGAATTTAATTTCCATATCCATCCTTCAGGATAAAGGCTACAATGTACTCTTTAAAGGGGAGAATGTGTTAATCAAGCACAAGGATTGGAAATCACCCATAGCTATTGCAGAATGATACTCAAAAGACACTGATGAGCAACAATAATTCTAGTGATCGAGGAGAGTTATGGCATAGGAAGATGGGCCATATACATCATGGAGCACTTAAATTGCTTCGTGAGACAGTGACAGGTGTTCCAAAGGTTAGCACAGAGCATGATGATGTATGTAAGGGATGTCTATTGGGGAAGTTTACGAAAGCAGCTTTTCCAAGGAGTGACACTAGATCCAAGGGTGTTCTTGATCTAGTACATTCAAATATATGTGGACCAATGTCGACAAAGTCTCTTAGAGGATATGAGTACTTTGTTATTTTTATTGATGATTTCTCCAAGAAGACCTAGATATACTTCTTGAAGACTAAGAATGAAGTTTTCAATCGCTTCAAAGAGTTCAAAGCTCTTGTGGAGAATTTGATAGGTAGGAAGATAAAGGTTCTTTAGTCAGACAATGAAGGCGAGTACAAAGGGAAAGAGTTCCAGGAGTTCTGTACCAGGGAAGGAATCAAGAGAGTGGTTTGTTCCTTATAACCCGCAACAAAATGGGGTTGATGAGAGGAAGAATCAATCTATATCAGAGGTGGAAAGGGCTATGTTGTCACTGGTACATTTTGACCCATTTTTCGATGATCATTCGTCGAAATTTTGACGGTCGTTTGTCACTATTATTTCGTGGTCATTGGTTTTTCAATAAGAAAAGTATAAAAATGGATCAATGGGCATTTGGAGAACACACACTTGAGAAAGAGTTGTAGTGATAGCAAGTAAATTTGCAGTGAGAGAAAATAGTCTTGCAGTGATAGCAAGGGCGCAGTGATAGCATTGGGGATATTAGTAGTGGAATTCTCAGTAGGAGAAATTGAAAGAAAAATTTCCGGAGAAGATTATTGCCAGAGCTTTGCCAGTAAGAGGTAAGCAGTTTATGTATCTCTTAATTTGCTAAAGATTAATATAATTCCTCATTTGCAGTACTGGTTTTCCCTTCGGGGTTTTTCTAGGGGCAATTTGTCAAAAAATATTGTGTTCATTGTTGTGCATGTTTTCTTCTCTATTCCTATGACTTTTATTAGTGAAGTTGCAGTTGTGTTATTTTTCAATATTTGTTGTGAATTAATTTTCGGCAATCAAATAATCTATATTAGATAAGAGATTAATAATCAGTAACTACAATAGAATTTTCACAGTAACTCCTCTAACAGTTGCCTAGCATTAGGTTCTTTTGGTTTGAAAGCAATCCTTTTGCATAACTTGTGCAAAGCGGTCCCTGCTGCAACCTTCTTCCAGTTCATGGAATCGTAGGCTCCTACAAACTCCTGATCCTCAAACCCAAGTTTTGGGTTCTCCGTCTGACTTTTCAGACCAAGTTTATCAATCATAGTAGAGACAATGTTGAAACCTATGGGCATATCTATTTTCTCTTTACCCTCCTTCGCGATCTCATTAATTGTTGTAGCTACGCATTTAGGGTCGGAATGAAAAATTCTCTTTGGCGAAAAATCCATCTTCTCTGCTTTTGTTTGTAGTTGAAGGAAGAATGTATCAGCGGCCTCACCAATGATTCTCTAAGCTTCCTGGGCGTCAACAAAATCTAGTGTCTTCCATGCTTGAGAGTATGTCTTCAGAGAATCTTTCACATCCCTGGGAGGGAAATCATGAGACTTATTATCATCAAAAGTGCCAGGGAATTCTGAACAATTACAGATTGGAGAGAGTTGGATGATGATTCTAATCAAGCAAACTGTTGTCATTTTCCAAGATGCTTTAGTTGCATCTACAAACTGTTTCTCCGCCTCTAAGGGCTCATATTTATCTGCTGGAGTCTGCCACACATACTTAAGTTCTGGAGGATTTTCACTATAAAGACTGCTCAAATCAATACCCTCTGGCCTGTCCTTATTATTTCTACGTTGCAGGAAAGTAATCAACTCTTCACAACTAGTTTTCCCATCATGCTCTCCTTCTGTGATTAGTTTCTTTGCTCTCCTTCAATGGAAGTTTTATTGGCTATCCATAGGCCTTTTGGAGTCTCCCCCAGCATATCCAGGTCCTTCAAAAAATATTCATATCTTGAGAATTTTACAAATTTATTTTCCTCGTGCTTCAATAGTAGGAAAGCAATCAATTTAGAAGTACATTTATTATGAAAAATTATCAGGGAGACCACCCAACAGGCTTTGCTGAATAATACCGTTATCCATTGCAGCCCCACCAGCATATACAAGAGCGTCCGTGGCATCTGGTTTTTTGTGGGTTGCTGGGAAATGATCTTTGTCACTGATCTATTGAGCCCTTCTGCCTGCAGAAGCTTCGGTCCTCGATCTTCAATCAAGTCCTTAATGTATCTTGTCCAATAATCTTCAACCCTGTAAACTGTGCGCCAGTTACCCGAATGCCATCTTGTGTAATACCCTGCGGCTATAACCCATCTCCATCCCACGATTGCCCAACCTATCAGGATGAATATAACTTGAAGGATAGTTACCATTATCGTCAGCTTATCAAAGGTTGTGGGAGTCCCAATCTTAGGACCTTCGAGACCCCATCCTATTATTGAACTACATATTAGAACGGAGATTATGCTTCAAGTAGAAGAGCTCAACGCTGATGTGGCAATAATATATTGGGGAGTGTAAGCACGAACGACAATCCATGCTTTCAGCACTTCATCTTCAACAGTTTGCCAATTGAACTGCTTTACAACAGCAACGTTCGTTGTGGGGAGAATCAAAGGAATCTTTTGAGCAAAAATAATCTGATAGTAAGCAAAGATAAACTTATTAAGGACTCGGATTTAAACTCATAAAATTTAGTTTAAATATTTCTATTTCAAAAAATTCAAAGAATGCAGTGTATGGGGCTGTTTTCGTTTAAAAGAAAGACTGTTGTTTACTCACTGCGGAGTTCCCAGTTAATCGGCGCAATTTTAGGCAGTTTTCAATGTATTGGGAAGACGATATGATGTCTTCTTTTCTAAAATATTTGTTTGGTGACTACGAGTTTTTCATTTATCCGGTAACGCGATATAATATTTGTATTTAATTTGTTATTTATTTATCCTGGAAAGGTGTGTGTGCTTAGTCAAAGTACCCACATTGATTCTGTTGCTCTTAATCAACCATAAAATTGTTATCAACCCTTCATCGACTCCATCCAAGAACCAATATCCTAATCATTAGGGACCAACAATCTTTGTTCGGTTTATTCTAATAACTCCTAATCATCTAACGATGGGTTCATGCCTTGTTTCAAAAGTAGTAAATATCTCATCACCAATCAAAGTTGTAGAATCGTGAACTATAGGAAAAGGATTAGGCCTTCATGAATAAGGAATCCTTAAACTAAGATATGTTTATGCAAAACAAGGATTTCAAGCCATCGAATACCAATTTCCTAGTAAGAAAAATAAGGATATAATTCTCATGATGGCTTGGGTAGCTTCTCCCATAAGTAAAAGTAAAATGAGTGTCTCTCATCATTCCTCCCAAGAATTTTTTTTCCACTAATTCTTTCATCGACCATATCACCCCATCACTCTAATCAACAATCATCTTGTTTACTCCATTACTAACTTTAACATTCCAATTCCTAAATCCATCACCCTAGACTAATGAAATCGCACACCGCTTTACTTATTCCATTATGATGAATCTATTGCCAAATACATAGAACTTCAAGATTTAATACTTGCCATAACAAATCATAAAATGAGCTTTAAAATAGACTTATCCCAAGGAACCCCTCAAAACATATAAAATCAACACACCCTAAAATTCAAAATCCCAAACATTCTAAAGAATAAAGGCCCAAAAATTTACACGAGTCAAAAAATCCCATGCACCTAAGCTTGCCATTTCAAATGAAAAGGTCTAAAATTCCAATATCCAAAAATCCCATAATTTATGGATTCAAAAGTCTGTTCTTCAAAATCAAAGGACATCAAAGAAAAAATTCATGAGCTCTAAAGCCAGAGATTAGCGGTACCCAACTCCAAACATGCATAAATATTGGAAATCCATCTAGATCCCAAAATTTGGCAATCCATGTAGACCCGAAAATTTGGCAATCAAAAACTCCTATAATCTACATATCAAAGAAAAACTCTAACAAGCTAGAATACAAAATTCATTTGGGTCTAACAAGCTAGAACACAAAAATCATTTGGGTCCAAAAATATAGAAATCTAGATGCCCAATCAAAAATACATAATCCCATCATTAAATCATTGAGCAACGAGAAAGGACACAAGACTTGGGGTTTAAGCCTTTTGGGGTTAATAGTTAGAAAAATTATGGATTGAACCCTAGGATTTTTATGAAATTCCTAACATATTTGTCTACTATTAATTGAGAAGGGATTGATTATTTAATTAATAAATCTTACATCTCATCCAATATTAAATGAATAAGTCACATTTGTTTAGTTTTAAGTTAATTATTTTTTTAAAATTATCTAATAGATTAAATAAATAAATCAATGTTTATTTAATTCATCTAAAATTCTTCTTATTATTAGTTGAATAAACAAATAATATATTCTAAATTAATTAATCATTTACTCCTTCCTCCACCACTTTGATTCAAATAATTAGTGTTAACCTTGTGTAAAATTTCAAAACCTTACACATGGCTCCAACTACACAAGGCTAAATAAAAACTATTTCAATCACCATTATCCATTTCTCCTCCATAATTTCCTTATTCATGTCCACCAGTCACATGATGCCACTTGTCATCTTCTCAATTTTCCCTACATAAGAATCTTGCCTAAATCTAGGTATTACAAGATCTAATCTCATCTATTTAGATCTAATCTCATCAATTTCGATGTAGTCTATCCAAAGTTTATAAACAAAGCCACCCCTAAGTCGGTTTCAAGGAATAAAATTGCATACAATAATTTTATGTTGTACGATTAGGAACCCACACTCTACTTCAATCATCACCTATCACATGGAGTGTGCCACCTAAGGTTTGCAATGGAAAAAGGTTTCATGATTATTACCATTTTTGTATTCAGTTTTCTTTAATTTGAGGTACGTACTTATATAGGATAGAATTCACATTTAATGTTTTCTTCCTTTTGTTTCTATCCTATATTTTTAGTGTTCACGCAAGGAAAAGAACACCTCTACCTCTACTATAGTCTATTTATCATCCCACATGCTACTAGAAGAACATATTTATAAAAATAAAACTATACAAAATATAATTTAGAAGATTCATTTATTGGAATACAATATTAGTTTGGCCTCTCATAATCATAATTCTCCATAACACCAATTTGGAAACAACAATTGGCTAGAAAAACAATAAGAAAAGAAATAAATAAATTTGTACAATTTTGATTAGTGATATAGTAGAAATATATGATGGAAGATCAAGAGTCATAAATTAAAATTCACCTTTTAGAAATTGTACATAATTGAGGACTAATTATGAAGTTAGATTTTTTTATAATATTACCTCTTTTAGGAATTGAATTTGGGTTTCAACAATGATAATTTAATATTTTAACCAACAAAGCTCAACCCCTTGTAGACAAGGAGAATATGAATAGAAATCATTACCATAGAGAAAGACATGTTAAATTCAAGCTAGATTTTCTCAATTATGAACTTAAAAAACAAATCATATAATATGAAAAAACTATATAAAAGCCTATGGTGCATGAATATTGTAAGAAAAAAAATCAAGATAAAGGTGGTTAGGTGGTATAATTATATTAAGAAAAGGATTTTATTTAATGTAATATGTGTAGATCAAATTAAAAATGTAAAAAGGACACAAACTAGTAAAATGGCATTTCTAAGCTCTATGTTATGTTGTTATTTATCATAATGAAGACAATTCAATCACTATATAAATAAGTAATTTTATGGAGAGTTTTTAACTATATCATTTTTATTGTTGAAAGAGTATTATATGTAATGAATTTAAATATATCTCATAATAATGAGCATCACATACAACAAAGTATCTTTATGAGGTAAAACGAAGGATTGGGTCAATGTATGTTGTATCTAGTGGTAGTTTCTTGTATTGAAAGTAATTTTAAGAAAGCATACTAAATATTGAATCGTATGAAGACACACCATCACATCCAAGAAGTTAAAGATAAACTCGAGAGGTGTAAAATAGAAAGTAACAAACTATTCCTGATCCAAATGAAAATGTTGAGAGATATTTTAAGACTATATAGTCTCTATTTTAATGTTACATAATCTAAATAAAAAAATGGAAGGAAATTTTACATCTTTGAGCATGTTATCATTGAATAAATGTGTTTTAACCTCTTGAAGACTATGTGCCAACAAGAGAAACAAACTCATCACTTTTTTCATTATAATCTAGATCCTAGTTAATAATAAAAAGAACATACAAGACGAACACAAGTTGATGAATTTTTAATATCTTTTATCATTCCTATCCTAAAAGTGACTCATGTGACTAGTAGTCAATATAAATATGAAGGAAATCTACTTATTTTCCACATGAATTTAAATAAATCACTAAGGGTTTATCTCATTGTATAAATGATTTACCTTATTGTTTGAAGGGGGCTAAACATAGGATAAATTACAGATTTACAATCAATCAAGATTAGGTATATAATAAACTTAAATATAAGAAAAACATGTTAGATTTTATAGGAACTGGCATGGCTATGAAAATGATCATAGTGAATATCCATAGAACACCAATACAATATCTTTAATTATCATATGTGTAGGTCTTATTATGGAGATGGACAAAATAAATATCTTCAATCATACTCCAAATGAGCCAATACCAAAAATAGATAAAATCATATGTTAATGGTTAAATAACCCTAATGTAGATCCTCCTACACTTAAGTAAGAAATGTGCTACTAAAAAATAGCTAAAGAAGAGGCTTAAATTTTTGGAGTTGCAATAATTCACCTTGGTTATAACATATAGAATACTCATTTATTGTTCATATATAATATTGATTTGAGTTTATAATAAAAAAAAATCTATAATATCTTTTTACATATTTATTATATGATATTATCAACATACTTATCTATATATATATATATATATATATATATATATATATATATATATATATATATCTAATTAAAAATAATATTTAAATCATTTCACATAGATAAATCTTTTGCTTACTATTCCAATATTATAATGGGAACGTACATGTAACAATTATGATAAAAATTAAATAAATTTAACAAATTTAAATTATTTTCTTTCATAATTGAGACCTCTATCATCCTAATGGAAAAAAATCAAAGATGAACACTTCCATAATAATATCTTACAATATTTTTAAAGTAAATGTATTCAAGATATCAAAACTATTTTTTTTTTTTTTTCTATTTTAATCTATAATAGTCTCTTTATAAACAATTCTACTTTATCAGTTAGTCAGAGACTATTTAATTATATAATATATATATTATCTTTTTATTATGCTCTATTAAAAAATAGGCTTCACCATAAATCTAACTTAAAATATAATAACTTAATATACAATTATCATTAAATATTTATTGATAATACTTAAAATATATATACTTCAAACCAACTCAAAATAAATTTAATTTAATAAAGCGATTAGATGAAAATGATAGATTATTTTCTCCTTATGTTCTTTGCTCTAATTCTACGATGGATCATAGAGTGTGATCCTTGAAATGTTGATGTAAAAAATTTGGACACAATCAAACTCAAAAATCATTTAGTAAAAACATGATGGATTGTGAAAGCTTAAAACTAAAAGAGGGGTAAAAATTTATTCAAACCAAAAAAGAGCAGTACAAAGCAAGGGCATTACACAACCCTGTCAATCTCCACTAAGTGGTCCAACTTTTGTGACAACTCTAGGGGTAATTGACCCCCTTCTACAATATTCCAATTTTGCAAATGATCAAAAGACCATTTAGCCAAACAATTGGCAACCCCATTCCATTCTCAAGAAATATGACTGAAAATAACAGATTCTAAGGAAAATATTATCTGGTTTCATTTATTTAAAACAAATCTCTCATTTTAGTACATTTTCAATAAAAAGTATGTCAAATCATTCGCCATTATTATTTGTAATTTGGTTTGAAAGCTGGAATGAAAGAAAAGAGATTCCTTCAAATTTCAAATATGATAGACTAACCTGGATGCGTCTGCTGGCTATGTTGGCGCAACCGAGGAGGACGATGAGGATTACAAAAAACATCGATATAATTGAAGCGGATACGACGAAGGCAAGCTCACTGGGCGTGTGAGGAGGAGGAGGGGAATTGTATGGAGAGCTATGTCCGTTGGAATGGACTCTGTACAATTCAACAGTCATTTGCACAAAGATTGTTATCCCCAAAGCACCCAACTTACCCCAAAACTCTTGGGAGCTCTTCGCAGCCATACTTGGCACCAGGTATGCCATCACTACGCACAACATTACTCGGCTGCTATGGATCATCCAAAAGTCATTCTTCTGCGGGTGCTCCAATATCGTCTCCGACAATATACTCTTAGCGCTGAGTAAGTTAAGCAGCAGGATGATTAAAGCACTCAGCACAAGATAATGGGAAGGAGACCAATGTGCTTTCCTCGTCTATGCTTTCCATGCATCCAGTACAATGAAGATGATAAATAGAACTAATACAACCAACAATACTGATATTCTTGCAATCTCACTGGCATCCGTCATTTTGCACACTAACATCCAAACCCAGGATGCTGCTTCCACCAAATAAGAAATATATATATAGACTCATGTGGGCTTAGCAAGGAGGAGAAAAATTAAAATTGAAAGAGTGTTTAAGACTGGAAGAATTACTTCCACGTCACGCAATTCTGTTTCTTTTGCAAGCAAGATCACTAATTTGTTTTTGTTGAGTAAGTTTGAAGATTTTTTTGGTACGCGTCACCATTTTAGCCTATTTATTAATGGAGTAGAAGTCATTTAAATGGGTTATTTTTTAATATTATTTATCTTATCAGTCAAAAATTAATTTATATTTAAATAAAATAAATAAGGTAAAAGAAAAAGCAAAATTAAAATAGAATACATATTGCAATAAATTATTTATTAATTTTATTTAATATTTTTAAGCATCATGTTAGTCCAAAAGTTAAATTCAAAGATTACCCATCTCTATCAAAAATATATTTTAAATTTTTTTTTCTAATTATTTTATTAGTCAAAAGTTAATTTATCAATATTTAAATAGAATGAATAAGGTAAAAGAAAAAGGAAAAGACAAATTGAATATATGTTTCAATAAATTATTTATTAATTTTATTTATAATTTTTAAACATCATGTTAGTCCAAAAGTTAAATTTAAAATTGTCAAAATTTATCCATCTCTATCAAAAATATGTTTTCATAATTATTTTTTCTAAAAATAGAAAAGCAAATTTATGTCTTTTTATGCAATGATGTAATGAATGCTTTCAAAACACAAACTTGCATTTCAATTCTGAAAGAACAGAAATATAGTTCGACAAGGTTCTTTCTCGAGCATATTTGCTTTCCATTATTCGTGGAAAATGTGGTGATCATTTTCCTATTGCTTTCGCTTTGACGGCAGAACAGTAAAATACTTTTTCAGTGGGCTTCTCTAAATAACGTCAAAAATCATGAGCAACATTACCTTTCTCTTTTTCCAAAGTTTGAATGGATTCGTTTGTTTGTTTTAATACAAAATGTCTTAGCATACATATATTAAATATTAATATATAAAAAATAGATGAAGAGTTATCATTTTCTAATTTTCTTTTTTGATTGATTTATGTGATTGATTTATCTTTGTGATCAAATATTTGATTTCTTTTAAGGATCAAAAATATTATTTATTTATTTATTTGTTTGTTTTTTTTGTTTCATCAAATCTCTTTAACAAGATTATTAAAATCTCTCACTAAAACTCAATTAGCATTAGGGAGATTATTAGACATCCAATTCCAAAACTCAATACTATGTTTAACAAGATTAGAGGCATAAATTAAACAAAATGCAATGAGCTAACTATTAATAAAGGTGAAATCCCACACATAGCTATAAGAAGGTTCCTCACCTTTACTAATGATATATTTAGTAATCCATGGAGCAAATCCAATAACAACCCCATCTCCGCCATCATAGTGGGATGTATGTAAAAAACTATCATCTCTCCAAACATTGCATAACAAAGCCTCAAGTTTGATGCTACTGATTTTAACTTCTAGGAGGAAAAGCACATTTGGCTTCCATTCCATAACCATATCCTTCACTTTATACTTGTGAGGAGGGAGAGAAATCCATTGAACATTCCAAGAGAGGATTCTATAATTCATGATGAGTGTGAAAGAGTCATCTTCTTGGGACAAAACACTAAAACTATTGTCAAGATTCAATTATGGATCCTTAGCCTCATGATCTTTAGAGGTGGAAGAAAGAGATCTAGAATGATTGCAAGAAAGAGTAAGGAGGAGTAGAAACACAAGAACATGATTGAGTGATGATGAGCATGACACGAGGAGACACAAACACAAAAGTTAAGGGACTAAAGATAAAAATGTGAATTACAAATCATTGTTAAAAGGGAGTGTGTGAGAATATTTCATATTTTGTAATGTTTAATAATATAGTATTGTAGACTAATTCCAGAAGTCTATGTAGGAATGAGAGATGGAGAGAATTGAGCGGATAAAGGGATAGATATTTTTGAGAAGATCATGGAGAATTTAGGGAGAGATCATAGGAGATGGTTGAGGAGATATTGTAGGAAATAGTTAGAACTAATTTCCAATCTTAATATGTTTGTTATGGTCACCTTATATTATATTAAGGGACCATTTATGCAATAGTGTAATATAAGGTGACCATTTATGCAATAGTGAGACACGGGGAGAATGATAAAATTATAATATCAATTTGTATGAGAATATCTCTCAGTAATTTGAAGTTAATATTTTCGAACTCTTTGTTATGAGTTTCCAGATTGTTTTGACCATGCTCCACTTTCCATCATTTGGTATCAGAGCCTGGTGAGAGAAGCAGAATCATGGAGTTTGAAGCCATTTATGCATCCATACGTGGTTCTACTCATAGTCGGGCGTTGAGAAAGGAGGGTCAATTTTAGCCTTAATTGAATTTTACGATAAAATTGAATTTTGTAGTTTACTGCTAACACATAGAGCATATGACTGCTAATGTATAGAGCACGTAGAACTGAAGTGGAAGACATCGATTTGAATAAAGATAGTGCTGGAGAAGATCGTTGAAGGTGATGCCAAACAAATAACATTGAAGGAAATTATGTAAAGATCATGAGATATCGAGCCTTCTCTCAACTGAGGAAATGTAACAACAACTGTGAGATTGGTTGGAGCCATCTTTCAATCATCTGGTATCTTCTTCCCTTATTCTTCTACATATCATTTGTAGTTGTGACCTTTCTATGTCTTGCGTATCAACCAGAATTGCAAGAGAATTTTTTTTATGCTTGGCATGGGAGCAAGAGCATAGAATCATGATCATACCATCGCCAAAGAAGATTAAGGTGTCAGAGAAGCCGTTGTTAATTTGAAGAAGATCCCAAGAGGATGAGACAAAAGCAAAAGAATTGTTGAAGAGTTTCTGTTGCGACATTAACAGGTTGGTAGTGGAGCCGTCTACGTTAATGATTATTCTTCTCATTATTTTTAGAAAAGCCTTCCATCTTTCTGGAGTTACATTGGTACTTAGAAGAATTAAATCGTGGGTTGAAAAGAAAGCAATAAAAAGAAAAGAAAATATAAATGATGAGTAGAGTAATTTAGAAGGCTGGGAGTCTACTAGTGTGCAGTCCACAAATAATCTCTTAAATGAGAAAGATAAAGCTTTACATATCTTCAATAATAGATTGAGATGCACTCTCCAGGCCATAGAATTAAATAGTGGTGATTTATATGAAGCAAAGTAATATTTGAATGGCATTTGGCACATGCTCTCCAAGAATTTGTGTCAGATCATTTGTAGTTGTAGCATTTCTCTGTCTTGTGTGTCTACTGAAATTGCAAAAGGTGGTCATATTATACAGCAATCATTATTTAAAGAGAAATTCTTTCTATGCTTGGGAGGCAGGCCAAAACAAAAGCATTCAATTCTTTCTACAATTTTGTTCTTTTTCAAGTGTTGTAAATATTTTTGTAGAGAGGGAGAACACATTGTTGCTGGTTTTGAAGAAGCCACAGACTTTGGGAAAAGTTGAGTCAAAGAGGAAATCATCAAGTTTATTGTGAAGTCGTCACTGTGAAAAGAAGTCTCAGTAAAACATTCATAACTTTCTCATTTTTCATTGAAATTTAGAAATTCAAAATTTTTCAGAAAGCTGGAAATGAGGAGCACCGAACCCAGAAATCATTTTGGACAATTCATTTTCATTAGTGAGCAGTTGGGATCAGAGTATGACGGATTTTTCTTGCAAAATTGACAACTCTCAAGACAACTTTGAAAGAAGCCTGCGAAGATATTTAATTTGGGTCAAAGCTCCATGCAATAAATGTCATCTACCAAGTAAAATTCCAGCATGTTGTTGAGGTAATTTTATATTTTCCTTTAAAATAATTTTGTTCTTAAAATTTCAAGCAAGTCCAAACTTTAATTAGTGAGCAGTTGGGATCAGAGTATGACGGGTTTTTCTTGTAAAATTGACAACTCTCAAGACAACTTTGAAAGAAGCCTACGAAGATATTTAATTTGGGTCAAAGCTCCATGCAATAAATGTCGTCTACCAAGTAAAATTCCAGCATGTTGTTGAGGTAATTTTATATTTTCCTTTAAAATAATTTTGTTCTTAAAATTTGAAGCAAGTCCAAACTTTAAGAAGGTTCTTTTGAGAAGAAAAAGCCATGAAAGTAAGACTTCAATATGGCCAAAGTATTCTTTGTAAAAGTTACATGATAAGTTCAAAGGTCATCTTTGTGTATTGAAGTATTGGTAAAGTTATGATGTCAAGAAAGTCTGGTCAAAGTCTTGCTTATGAATGAATTTAAAAGTGCATTGAAGTTAGAGTCATTAAATTTGTGTAAAGGGTGCATGATCGGTGGTACCCGACACCCAAGTTAAATTTATGAGTCTAAGTCAAAATGAGGTCTATCATTGTAAAGTGTGGGAGTCAAGTGAAAGGTTGAGAGTTTATCCAAGTGGGGGTTATAGATCTTGGTTATGTCATTGTTAAAGTCAAATTTAAGTCATGTCAATTGTGTGTCAAAAGTTTGCAAACCATGTTCATAGGTTGTCTTGTTAGACATTGTGAACCCAACAAGAAACAAATTTTGTATGCATATAATTGGAGGTGAAAAGAAAGAATAAGAGGAATTGACAAAGCCAATGTAGTGAAAGAAAGATGAAAGAAGATTAATGCAGAGAAAAAAAACAAAAGAAGAAAGTTATAGACTTCATAGAGATGACTAAAAGAGGAAAGGATTTGTGGTGAGACCCTAATCACAAGGAAGAAAATTTTCCAATTGAGGTTGGGCATAAGTTGTTGAGGAGTAGAGAAAGTTCTCAAGAGAAGTGAGCAGAAGTGCAGAAGCCTAGAGGAGTAGAGGAAGCTCAAAGGGTTCTAGAGGAAAGAACCAGGAATACCAAAAGGCCAAGTTCAAGAGTAAGACTTGGTGAGGTGTTGTGTAGCAGGGTGAAAAAGACTTGTTACTGCAGAGGCTATTTGCAGCTCATAGTGATCATGGAGAAGCTCATAGAGGAAGAGAGAAAGATGACTATTAATAGTCATGACAAGGGTTTGAGTAAAAGCCACAACATAATGGAGCAAAATGCCAAAGCGAATGGCATAAAGATGAAGAGAATGAGTCAAGAGAAATTTGATATAGAAATTGTTAAGATGAAGGAACAACTTAGTATGATGATGATGCTACTACAGGAAAGTGAGAGAGACCAAAGATATGGATGGAGAATGAAGAAACATGTTATATGGCCTGTTAAAGAATTGTTTGCAAGGAAGTTGAGGAAGAAGCGGAGACACATGTTGAATGCTCAGTTAAAGGAAGAACTAAAAGAAATTGAGTTTGAGGAAGAAGTTCACTATGATGAACGAGAGCAGGGATCATTCCTTGGAGAGGATGATGATGAGAGACTTCATGAAAATCTTATGGATTGTTTGGGAAGTTCAGATCAACATGAAGATCAACTAATAGAAGATTCAAATGAGGCTAGAGAGCCTTATGTTTTAGAAACTAATAATTTGTGTATGCATGCAGGCCTTGTAGGTGTTGAGGATGATGGACAGTTACTCAAAACTGTCATGAGAGTAGAACAAGATAAAAATCATATTACTAAAGAAGGAGATGCAAAATTGTCTTACAAAGACAATCAAAGTAGAAATCCTATACAATGGACAAATTCAGTTATGGAAGAATCTGTTATTACAGTGGACAAGGTCATGTTGGTTTATGAAGACAATCAAAAGAAGGATCAAGGAGATAAAGAGCAACACTCAGGTACAAGGCTAATGAAATCTGATCAGAAAATCAAATTGCTAGAGAGATTGGTGAGAGAACCTAAGAATGAAATTTTATTTCATTCAACACAAGAGGATGGTGATGAAAATGAGAAGATTCTAGAATGTGGAGTGGAGAATGACAAGCTTAGAAATGCAGAATTAAGGATTTCAAAGGAATGGCTAGTCAATTCAGAAATTAAGGACTTCAGAGAGGTTGCGGAAAGGAAGCATGAAGAAGAAGAAAGAAGAAAATGCCATCAACATACTATAAAAGAGGAATCAAATGTTCAAAGAGAGGAAAATGCATATGGAGGGATAACATACTACATAGATAGCAGTGAAAAGAAGGAATCAATCATTCTTATGATTGTTGGTGATTTTTGGAAATTTAATGTTTATTGTAAAAAGTTTATTCCATGTGAAGATGCAGGTAAAAGTGAGAATTTAGACAATGAAAGTCAATCTTTCATAAAACATCCATGGGATAGGCAACAAAGTGCCTTAAACATTTTTGAGAAAATGTCTAGTGATGAAGAATGGAAGTTGAATAATGAAATGGCAATGGAGGCCATAAAATTTTTAAGTTTTGAAACAAAATTGCAATGGAGCAGTAGCATAAGCATGGAACAGCGAAGGAGAATGCTAAAGATTGAGATTGAGAAGTTATGTATGCTAATGAAGAAATTTCCTAAGAGAAGGCATACTGAAGAGAAGAAGACAGTCAACAACAGGAATTAGTTGATCTCAAGAGAATACATTAGCAGGGAAAGTGGAGGATTACAAAGTAAAGTATGGAAAGCTGGAAGATTGAGGAGAATAGCAGCATATCCACAGCTACAAGATGTAAAGAAGACAAAGTTGATGAAAAGGTTGAATAATAGAATGAAAGTTGTTGAACATGTTCGTGATAGTAAGGCAAGTGGACAACGCCAAAAGAAAGTTTGGGATCCAGGAGTCTATGAGGAGTTTTTTTTGTTCTATGGGAGTCTGATGCAGGAGCATGATATGAGGAGACACAAACACAAAAGCTAAGGGACCAAAGATAAAAATGTGAATTACAAATCATTGTTAAAAGCGAGTGTGTGAGAATATTTCATATTTTGTAATGTTTAATAATATAGTATTGTAGACTAATTCTAGAAGTCTACGTAGGAGTGAGAGATGGGGAGAATTGAGCGGATACAGGGATAGATATTGTTGAGAAGATCATGGAGAATTTAAGGAGAGATCATAGGAGATGGTTAAGGAGATATTGTAGGAAATAGTTAGAACTAATTTCCAATCTTAATATGTTTGTTTTTGATAAAAGGGGTAAAATGGGTTTTACAGGGACCCGAAACCACAATGTTTACAAAACAGAAGAAAGAACACAAAAGTCCAACCAAAAAGACCAGCTGCCCGAGAAAAGAACAGCAGCAACCACAAAAGATAGACCAAAAAGGTCAAATCATAAGGGATAGCAAAATGAGCAAAAAAACCCCTCCCATTAATTTAGAGTCTTGAGAACTGACTCCATCTCCGCCTTCAAATTCTACATATCATTGACACCCATTTTAAAAATTTGTATCATCTTCAGAGTAGCGGCAACCTTGCGCTTAAGATTGGCTCTGGTTCTTTTGGAGATGCCCTCATCCGTGTCCTGGATTTTTTCCTCTATTTCCTCCAGATCCACAACCAGAGACCCCTGCTGGGCTTTATCAAGCTTTTCAGTCATCGCATTTATGATGATGGCATTGTGTCTTGCCATACGGTTGTTTTTCTTGGTGATGGTTTTAATGGTGTTCCTTATATTCTCAAACTTGGAATCAATATCTCTGTTACTATGACCTGGAACCCTACTATCCACATCTTTCTTTTCAGTCCCTGCAATCTTAGCACCTAGCTCTTCAATTTTGCTTTGAAGGGCCCAATTTTTTATTTTCAGCTCATTAATTTCGGAGAAATTCCATTCCAGAAGTTTGAAATGGGACTCAGAATTGGTTTTGGAAAGGTTCAGAACATCCAGAGAGGGCTCCTTTCCAAAATTAGGAAAATTTTTCTCAGGGTTAGGAATAACAGGGGAGTCATCATTAGCATGTTTATCCAGCAAAGGTTCATCGTTGAGCTCGGTTTTGTTGGCATCAGAGTCCTCCGAATCAGAGGACTCTTCGAAGTAGGAAACAAGGCTTTTGGTTTGGGGTTTCTTATCATTGGGAGTGTTCATAGCAGATAGGCTATCAGGCTCAAGCACAACACAGGCTTTACCAGAAAGGGGAGTAGGGTTTTTGCTCCCAGAAGGGATAGCGTCCATTCTAAGGACTTTCCTCGCCGAACTAAAGTTAGGCAGATACTCTGAGTCACTGGGCTCAGTGTCGTCACTCTCAGAGTCAGGGATAGTTTCCTGTATAGCAGGGGCAGGCATTTTTTGGAAATTTTCAACAATCAGCCTTATTAACCCAGTGTGCAGGATGGGGAATCTTTTAGGGTTTTTCTTGTTATCCTCCAAACTTTTCTTCAAGGAACAGAAAAGATAATAGGTGAAAGAGACCCTAACCTTGTAGTGAAAGTGGTTGAGAAGAGCAAAGTGGTAGCCATAAACTCTAGTGAAGCGCCCATCCAACGTGATGTACTCCATAATAACCTGCAGAACCTTTCTCCAAATGGCCTTTAGAGTGTCTGCATCAAAGTAGCTGCTTGCAATTTTAACAATATTTAACCTTTCTTTGTCCTTTTTTGGAAATCTGATCACAACTTCATCAGAAAAAAGCCCTATCCCTGAAGAACTTCTTCCCTTCAGTAGATAAGCCCGTAACATCAGCGATTAAATTTTCGCTGAGCTCCACATTCCTACCAAACAAGGTCAAGTTCCCATTGTGCCAATTTTTGACAAAGAGATCCATAGCATCCTAGTTAGAACCATGGAGCTTCTCCAGGAAAGGAAACAATCCTCCACTTTTAACCTTATTCCAAGCCTTGGCATTTTTCATGTGTGTTTCATAGCTATCCAGCTCAATATGCTTTCTGTCTCCTCCCATTTCAGCCGACACAGTGGGGTAGACCCTAGCGAAAGCTTTGCTGAAATTGGCCTCGCCAAATCTTAGAACCCACAAAGCGTGCGGAGCTTTCTTGCAGATTAAGCCGCTGGGCTCAGTCCCACGCAATCTAATGATTGTGATGTGAAAGATCCAACCTGTCCTCATTAAAGGGATAACACGTCGCTTTTCCATGTGATTTATCATAATTTAATAGGGCACATACATTAGAGTTTAGATCACTTGTATTAAGCCAGGTGCACACATCTTTACTCCTAACTCCTTCGTTAGTGAAAAAATTTGCAACGGCATTGGCTTCTCTATAAGCATGTGATATTTTAATCTTATCAAATTTAGCCAAAGTCAATTTGGCATCCTCAACCCAAGATTTAATGGTCCACGAGGGGGGAGACTTGCTACTTAGGCAGTCGATTATGTTTTTGGAATCTCCTTCGAGCCACATATTTTTAATATTAATACTTTGGGCTAGGTTTATGATGTGAAAAGCTCTAGCTACCTCCGCCAAATGATTGGTTTGGGATCCAAGAGGAGAAGTCGTTGCACCAATGAAATTGCCAAAGGAATCCCTTATGACTCCACCACATCCTGTCGCCCCCAGATTACCTTTAGCCGTGCCATCAGAGTTAGCTTTGAACCAATCGTTTGGTGGAAAAGACCAGCAAACACCCTCTCTGTCCTTCTTGGCTTTCATAACAGTTCTAGACAGATCTAGACTAATGTTCCAATCCTCAACAATAGTCAGGTCACCTTATATTATATTAAGGGACTATTTATGCAATAGGGAGACACGGGGAGAATGCTAAAATTGTAATATCAATTTGTATGAGAATATCTCTCAGTAATTTGAAGTTAATATTTTTGAACTCTTTGTTATGAGTTTCCAGATTGTTTTGACCATGCTCCACTTTCCATCATTGAGGAAAAGAGTGGTAGAGAGGATGAGAGGGACATGTTAAACATTAGGAGAGGAAGGGAAGGTAGAAGAGGGGGAGAGAGGGAAGGCTCTTTCCTCTTCCTTACCAATATCCGACCATCTGACATGATCATATCCTTAAAAAAGGGGGTTGAGTCCTCATGAGCTATAGAAATAGGCATCTATTTCGTAGTAGTTGATGGAGAAGAAGAGGGTTGAGTAGGAGTATGAGCATGATTAGGAGAGCACAAATGAATGTTGGATGGGGTAGAATTGGAGAGAGGCTGAGTTGAATTATTACTCCTAATAAGGCATTCATGAATCAAGTGACACTCTTTTCTATAGTAAAAACAAGTATTTGGATTGTTTAAGTAGACTAATGGCTGATCCAATTTGAAACCTAGGATGGTAAGTTTGATATTCTCTAAAAATGATTTATTTAGGTCTATCTCCACATAATCGCTAGAATGAACTCCTACACTAGAAAACTTGTCAAAATTATGTTTGCACTAGATTACTCTTCCCAACCGAGCCATGATATCCTTTAAAAATGGTCTAAAACCCATATTGAGGAATAAAAGCTCGACCCATCGTGGATAATGCAAGTGGGACAATCCTTCAGGATGAAAGTCGAAGATCCAAGTTTGTAAATAACAACTTTTCCCATAAATGACCCAAGTATCATATTGTAGAACAACTTGGGCATGGTCTACTGACTTAAACATGCATATGTACCCTTTTCCAAGGAATTTTAGTGCTTCAATGTCACATCCCTGATTTTCCTAGTTTTGCTGAACCCATTTATAAAATTTAACATGAATTGGGACTCTCCTCATAGGAAAAATCAAATAATAGTTTTGTTTTAACATTTTGAAATCATCTCAACAATCTCATCATGAAGTTGAATTTCAAGGGTTTTACTTGGCTAGTCATTTGGCATTGGTTCATCTAGTCTAGCAAAGGGTCCTTTCTCCATAGCCATGTCTATAGAGGTACCAAGATTGGGCAGAGCATCGTCGTTAGGTTTTGAATTCAGTTATGAAATCTCCTTGTTCAATTTGTTCATCGCTTTAAGCCTCATCAAGGTTTAGCAACAAAAGGAAACGTCCAGAAACTGCTATAGAAAATGTTGGTAGGCTATCTTCTATTGAAGGAAAATGTGATGGTGGGCAATGACAATGAAATATGTGTAAACAATATCATGATCCCATTCACCCTAACCTCCTTTTTTTGTCTCACATTTTTCTGCAAGCTCCTAAACACCCAAGGCTAATCTATCTTTAATAATATCTTTTGTGAAGCTTCTTGTAGCTTTTTATATTATACACAATCTTCTATTATTTTCTTCCTCTTCAAATTATTCTCATCTATATTTTTGTATATAATTCAATTTGGCTCAATATTTTTATTGAAAGTGCATTAACAAACTACAACTACACATTTATTCATTTATTCTACTAGTTATAACATTGAAACAAATTGCTTTCCGTCATAATAATAAAATTATACCAAAAAAAATAAAAAATAACACTACTCATGACATAATGAATAATCTAATATAGACAAGAATTTTATTACATATCCTGAGATGGATGACAATGCATACAATATATATCCTTTAACATCATCCATAATGACCTTCAATAATTGAAGACCACCTCACAATTATTTCAAAATAAATATCTCTTACACAAAAACTAACATCTCTTGTAATGCAATAAAATATAACTATATTTAACTAGCATACATATATTAAATATTAATACATATAAAATACGCCGAGAGTTATCATTTTTTTTGTACCACCACTTTTTTAGCTTTAAAGTTGTTTTAATATATTAAAAAGGATGTAGCTTCAAAAAATATGATTATACAATCATGTCTCATAATATATTTATAATTACAACTATTACTAATTGTCATTTTACTTGTTTTTAATTTAATTTAACTCCAATAATGAACAAATAAAATAACCATCTCTATAATGACATCCCTTAACCTCTTTTACATTTTTTTAAAATATAGATATGCAAATCATCAACATACTATAGCTTCCTTTGTCTCATAGTAAAGATTATCCAACATTCTGGATGCACATTGACTAGAAATAATATTAATAAATTCAATAACATATTATTATTTACGGTCAAATGTCCATCGAGTATTACTATTTGTAATTTTTGCGTTATGTTTTATAAGTAATCTCTTTTTTAAGGTAGTTATCTCCTTGTGTTATTTGTGACAATAATGTATGATAGATAATAGCTTCTAATTCACTCAAATTACATGTGAGATACACTAGCTCAAAATTGTGATTCATCTTCGAAATCTAAATTTATAATTATTCAAATTATTTAATTGAAGATCATAAATACCCACAATTCTCTCCATGAGAATAGCTGCACCATTTAAATGTGGAAAAGAAAGTACTGGAAAACTAAAGTAAGACAACTTTCAAAGAGGCATTCAGACTCCAACCAATGCCTTTTATCAGAGTTACAGCTCCATTTTTTTTATTATGTAAGAGCATACCCTCTTGTTTTCTAATTTCCCGATAGGCTATTATAGGTGAGAATTCAACCGGAAAAGTCTCATGTCTGATACCGGCTGAGACTATTCCGGTTGGATTCTGGCTCGTTTGCTGTCTGATGCCGGATTGTGGGTTTCCCGGTTTGCACGGACATCTTCCCTACGCAGTCCAATGGCCATCGTACGGTGTACAGTCCATCCATTACTGCATAGGTATGGGTTAGGCGTTAGTTAGGTATGGCTGAATCCGACCGCGCCATTGTACACATTCTACGGGTTTTCGTGTGGCCTACGAGTTGATATTTCACCAAATCTACACTGTGGATAATAATTGTCCACCAGCCTTATGATGGCTTTCCAACCAAGCAACGAATTTGACTCATCGTGCTTCAGTTCCATCCCATTTCAGCAACAGGAAGCTTTCAGAAATCCTCTGGATTTTTACAATAAAAAATCTTCAGCAAATGGTTTCAGTAACCCCAGTTCAAGTAACGCTGGGAAGGAGGCAGACGTACTCACCACTTAGCAGATTATTCACAAAATGATTGAAAGGCAACGGCGCAAAGACATGAATTCTCTCTACTCAGAGCTGAGGTCACTGCTCCCACAAGAAAGGATTCGGGTATGGTTTTTATTTCATCTCATATCTGAAATGAATCTGTTTGCTGGGTTTGCTTTTATATGAGTTGAACTTGAATCGACTATTGTGCAGGGAAAGCGTTAGGGTATAGGTACTGTGTTTTGAATCCAGAGCCATGAATGCAAATATTTCTTCTTTTTCTTGCTGTTCGAGGTCGCTTAGAAGTGGCATTCTGAAAAAAAAGGGACTGTTGAGGATACGTTATTTTTGCTCGCTAAATTTAGAGGCTTTTGTTTCGGAAGGGGCGGTTGTTTTCTGGGGTTTTCTGTGGCCTGCAAATTTAGCGAGCTGCTTTTTTGTGGGCAAGGAGAGATGAGATCAAGGCGCTATTGACTGACAGCATAGCAGAACTAAACTCCATTTAAGGACTTGAAAGCTAAAGCTGCAGGCTACTGTTGCCGCTACTTATCAGCGTGCTCTTGTGAGTATGGGTGTTCGGTTGAAAGCCCTGGTGCTCGACGGATACGGATGGAGATCCAATAGTTCAAAGTGGTGCCTGCCGATGTAGCGGTTGTACCGTCGGTGCCTAGCAGAAAGAAAGGTAAGCTGAGCCACAAGAGCCGCCGTACCGCGGACGAAGGGGCAGACAAAGAGGAAAAAATTCAGTGACGGGAAAGGCAACGAGATCTGTCGGTTCTTCGCAGCAGTTGGTCTCGGCGTCAAAAGACACAGACAGAGTCTCGTGCCCGCAGCACACGGGTTCGAATCGCGCGGACACACCGAAACTTCAGAACCATAAGGTACAAAGCACGTGTTTTCCAGTGACGCGCACGAAAATAGTGCACTTAATATGATTGAATGTGATATAATGGTAGTATAAGCTATATTTACATTTTTAATGGCTTGACTGTGCAGCCCTATGTGGCGGAAAGATCACGCGAATTGAAGCAAAGGTGGGAAGGTTATCTATTATAACGAATACTGTGTTCTGGGCGTACTTGCCATGTCTCGCGCTATAGGTAAGAAAAAGAACAACTTAAATTCCTCATTTCAAGATTTCTGTGTAAAACATTTTATAACTATCTCAAAATAGATAAATCAAATAAAGATCTTCCATTAAATAAATATTGGTCAAGTCTGAAACAAAATATTTACTTGAGGTTGAGAAGACTGGGCATTTGAAATCATGAGAATAGATTACTGGTTTACTTTCTAAATTTTCTTAAATGAATTAATGGTATCTAGAAATACAAATGAACAACTGATCTTTCATTATAGAAATAATGGCCAGTATAAACAAAATATTAACCCTCACATTCAGAAGCGTGAGCATTTAAAATTCAGACACAGTTTACAAGTTTATTATCTAATTTTTTTAAAAACTAACTAACGATCTCTTGAATAAATAAATCAACAAATGATCTTCCATAGAAATCCTGAGAACAGGCTATGAGTTTATTTTCAAAATTTAAGTAATCGTAAATATTTAAATTAGGGGAGAGGACCCAATAGTTGTGCACCCTAACTTCGTGCTTCTAATTATCCTACATGGAAATTTCAAATCACTCCCAATTTTTTTCAACGGCTTACTTGGCAAGCCCCTTGCTTATAACTTTCGTTTCAGGGCCACATCATCAAATATGATGCCATATCAGCATGCTTTTTGTCAAGGTGTCTAAAAAGGCCCAAAAAAAAAGTGCTACCAATACTTGTGCATTCACATCATGGATAGTTGAACGCTGATGTGGCATCGCATGATTGGTTACTTTTTAGATCAAAAAATACATTTTGTTTAATTATGGATAGTCAAGTCACAACTATTGACATTATATAAACAACTACTATCACAACTATTGAACATTATATTAACAACTACTATCACATATATATATGCTTCATTCTCTTCAGAGCTCTGAATGCATTTCATTTTAATTTCACAGGTAACAGCTAATAGCATTACTAATAGCGACACACTGTATGTTAAACTACAAAATCTGATAGTGTAAGCTTAATCTGGATGTTTATACTATTGAATCATGAATCTTGTTCTTTATGTGCACAAACTCGTTGATTATTTTAATTCTCTCAATCTTCTCTGTACTTCTCAATGTTTTCTTGTGTATCATCATTGTTACATATTTTTTATGGTTAAAAAGGTAGGATAATTATTACTATTTTTTTTTGGTAGAGATTATAGTGCAATTTTTTTAAGTTAATCATGTTTAATAGAGTAATACTATAATTACTTCATATTTGTGAATATAAAAATGATTTATAAAATACTTGAGAAAATCATAATACACAAGTTTTATTGAAAAAATTAATTTCATGAAGTCTATGTATTTCAATATTAATGTTTTCCATAGTTTGTATGTCAAACAAATTAGGAAACCTAATATATTTCGATAAAATTCATGAATTTGAACCTTCCATTGAAAGAAATTAATATGAAAACTGACATATTATATATTAGGATAATGTTTGCCTCTAATCGCACTGTCTAATCCACAAATGAACTCTTTTTATTGTTGAATATAATAAAAAAAAATTATTAAACAGTCAGCCTATAATAAAAAAATGCTGCCCTCTCCAAGCACTTAATGTAGTTGGTAAGGTGCAGTGTCGCCCGTCTCATTCGCCATCATATCAGTCAGAGGAATTAATAGTATAGGTGAAGTAATTATAACCGTGCCCCTCACGTCCTCCCTCTGATCTTGTAGTGAGCAACTTTGAAATCTATAACAGATGTAAAATCGTAGTGATTAGGTGTCCTTTTACAGAATTAATAAAATTAAATTCAGTCTATACAAAGTGAAGGGTGGCATGTAATGGTGCCTTAAATAAGAATGCACCTCTATGAGTGGAGTGCGGCCCTCTGATCAGGAAAGAATGGAGTTGTGCACCTCCCCCCATCCCTTCCAAAATCCGTGTCGCAACAGTTGTAGAAGAGGGTATGATGCTAAACTTACAGAGACATTTCCAAGGCGGTGCCCAGTAGAGGAAACAAAAATGAACTTGGCCATTCTGCATAGCTAAACCAAAGCAAACAAAATAAAAAGAAAAAGAAAAAATAAATGTGATCAGAAACCCAAAGCAGAGACATTTCCAAGGCGGTGCCCAGTAGAGGAAACACAAATGAACTTGGCCATTCTGCATAGCTAAACCAAAGCAAACAAAATAAAAAGAAAAAGAAAAAGGAAATGTGATCAGAAACCCAAAGCAGAGTATAGCGGTGGCGCCTATCCATGCTTAGTGAATAGGTTTTTCCTTAGAATGCTCGTAATCACTATTTTGGGCATAGCGTTATCTAAATCTTGGTGCTCCATATTGATTTTTAAAATGGACATAAATGGTAAATTAATTTAAATATATAAATCCCTATGAAGTCTTCAAAACAAAGAAAACCTAAATGATGGAAATAGTAATAAGGTTAAAAAGAGAAGGCAATAAAAGTATCACGATTTTAATGGCTGCATTAAAGCAAGCACTATCTACAATGGTAAGCTGTTAAATAAAATCTACGACAACAAATAGAAAAAAAAACGGAAGGCAAAATACGAATCTGCATTCTCCATGAAACTCTTAAGTGGAGTACTTTGTTTTACTAAGAAAAGATGAGACAAACAGGCTGTCTATTTTACAATGTGCTGGCAGACGTGGCTCCCATGCCTCCTATCAAATATGGCAAATGGAAAAAGAAGGAAAGAATCGACGACTGACAAGAAGGAGAAATCTAACGGCTAAGGTTATTTTTAATCGTCTGACACGTTACAGAGACAATGACAGCCGTGGATACACTCTGTCATTGGTGGAATGTAGAGCTTAAGAGGAAGCATCTAGACTTTCTACATGAAAAAGGGGTTCATTGATATAATTTACTGTGTGATATTACCCAATCTTCTTTCACAGGATTGACCTGCCTACCTTTGCCTAGCGAGAAGAGACAAATGCCCAATGGATTTGAAGATTAAAGCTAAATAAAAATGTACAACATTGAACATTATTAATATAAAAATATTAATATAAAAAAAAGGATAAGAGGGGAGATTTTTGATTTGATGATAACGATCATTTAAGAATTTATGATGAAATAATTCGTAATAAGGTGCCTCAAATATTTCATAGTAAAGAGGCTTGCCGATTTGCTAAAAACTACTAGCGTGCGAAGGGTAAATATAATGTATTTAAGTAAGTAAAAAAAAAAAGAAGACAGGATAAAAAGTTTATTATATAAATAATAGTGAATAAAATGCAGTTAAGTGAATAGTTAATAGTGGATAAAAACGTATTATATAAATAAGTAATAGTTAATAAGTAAATAAATAAATAAGAGAGGATAAAAAGCTAAATATCTAAATGAATAATGGTGAGTGAAATATTGTTAAATAAATAAAAGCGGGTAAAAGATAATTACGTAAATAAATAATAGTGAATAAAAAGGTAGTTAAATAAGTAAATTAATAAAAGTGGATAAAAAGGAAATTATATAAATAAATAATAGTGGAGAGAGGGTAGTTAAATAAGTAAATAAATAAGAATAGATACAAGGGTAAGTAGTTAAATAAATATTGGTGAAAAATAATGATATCAAGTTTCCACAATCCATAATATTCATCATCCTATTTTTTCTCGATTTGATTGTGTGAGAATTTTTTACATCAACGTTTCTGATCACAATATTAGTGAGGGAGGTAATGATTTGTTAGATACCCTATTAAGGTTAGCATGATAAAATTAATGACAGAGTAATCAATAATACTTTTATTAATGTTCATAAAAAATAATAATACTATTCTGATTGGTTCGCGTGGTAAATTATATAGCTAATTTAACTGTAAGTCATTAAAGGTGAATATTATATTGGGATAGGTTTGTGAACTATGTTAGAGTTATAAAAATAGATAAATAAATAAATGAAAGCTATCTTAAGAGAAATGTGTAATAACAACTACAACAATGTTCTTATCAAAGTTTAGAAGATTGTTAATATAATATTATGTATTGATCGTGTTGTGTATGTATCTCTTAGAAAAGGAAAAAAGAAGGAAATAATGACATTATTATGGAAAAATAGGGAGTGAAAGTTATTGTTATTATTTTGGTTGATAAGATAATTATTTAAGGTTAACGAAAATTTGAGAATATTTGGATAACAATAGTTTTTAGGATGCAATAACAAAAGACTTATTCAACAAATTGAAAATTCATTGATTTTTTCCCATTGATGGTGTGCAAATTCTTACTGGCTTCCCCGTAAAGCTAGCAGCATGACCCAGTAAGTCGGAATGTTTTCATAGAACTCGCCACAAGCATGTTTCATGAAATTATCTATAAGAAATGGTTTCATTTTTTGAAAGCATCCTTATATTATATTAAAAAAAAAATGAAATCTATAGTTTATTTATATGAATTTTACACCAAGAGCCTCCTACTTATATCTATGTATAATCTCTATGTTCGTCTTTGTCCTCACAAAGTCCTATCGAAATTGACTTTTAGCACTTGAAAGGGTTCTTTAATTATTATGTGGAAGGTGTTCCCTTTTTGAAGTGAATCGACCTGATTTAATCTCTATTTTTTTTAGAAGAGATGGAAAACAATTTAAATCATCTCACGTGTTTGATGGTTCTAAAAGAGATGCAAAACAATTTAAATCAGCTTACTTGTTTGACAGATCTCCAAGAAATGCAAAATGATTTAAATCATATTAGTGTTCACATTATTTTACTAACTATCCATTTGATTATGGTCTTTAGATAAGGTGATTGGACATGCTTACAACTTTTTACTTTAGTAAATAGTGATGCATAAAGCTGCACTTATATTATAGTTAATTAAAAATTAAATGCATGCATTACACTTTGTGGGGAATATTTGATTCAAATGTATACATTTTGTAGATTCAAATTTACGTTTTATTGTGATTTTTACCCCTGCCCTTCAATATATTGCCCAAGTATATCCTTCTATCGGCGTAACCATTGCTCCTCGTTGAGGTGTGTTAATAGATATAGTTAGGGTTGAGGTAATAATTGGGGTTACTAGCATCAAAATTAGGGTTAGGGTTAGCATTAGGATTAGGTTTACATTTAGGTTTGTTGTCAAGTTTAGGGTTAATAGATATAGTTAGGGTTGAGGTAATAATTGGGGTTAAGGTGGTCAAGTTTAGGATTAGGATTATGGTTAGGTTGGGGTTAAGAGATATAGTTAGGTTTAGGGTTTATGTTAGGATTAGGGCTAGAGATATAGTTAAGCTTATGGTTAGGGTTAAGAGATATAGTTAGGGTTAGAAATATGGTTAACATTAGGATGAGGATTAGGGTTTGCATCAAAATTAGGATTAGGGTTCGCATGAAGAATAGTTTAGGATTAGGGTTAGGTTTAGCATTAAGGTTAGCGTTACAAAAGGGTTTAGGGTCACGTTTAGGGTTAAGAGATATAGTTAGGGTTAGGGTAATAGTTGGGGTTAAGCTTATCAGGGTTAGGGTTAGGGTTAGGTTAAGAGATATGGTTAGGGTTACAGGTAAGGTTAATGTTAATGCTAGATATATAGTTACAATTAGGGTTAGGGTTGAGATTTAGTTAAGAGTAGGGTTACTGTTGGCTTTAGGATGAGGCTTAGAGATAGCATCAAAATTAGGGTTAGGGATAGCATCAAGATTTGCTCAAGATTAGGGTTAGAATTAGGTTTAAGGTCAAGGTTAGGTTTACGAATAAGGTGAGGGTTAGGGGTTGCATAATTTTTATGGTCATACTTAGGGTTAGGTTTTGAGTTAGAAATATCATTAGGTTTAGGGGATTAGAAATTTAGTTAAGAATACGGTTAGGGTTAGGGTTAACATCAAGATCGAGGTTACGGCTAGCATCAAAATTAGGATTAGGGTTAGAATGAAGATTAGCTTAAAATTAGGGTTAGAGCTAGGATCAGGGTTAGGGTTACAATTAGATTTAAGATCAATTTTAGGCTTAGGGTTACGATTTACATCATGGTTATGGTTATGCTTATGGTTAGGAACTGGGATAGAGATATAGTTAGGTTTAATGTCATTATGTGGTTAGGTTTAGGGATAGACAATGACTTAGGAATAGGGTTAGTGTTAAGATTAAGTGATATGGTTAAATGTTCTCAAAGGTTAAAATATATAGTTAGGTTTAGGGTTTAGGTTAGGATTAGGGATAGAGATATAATTAAGCTTATGGTTAGGGTTAAGAGATACAGTTAGGGTTAGAAATATGGTTAACATTAGGATGCGGGGTAGGTTTTGCATCAAAATTAGGGTTAGGGTTAGCATTTCTTTTGCTTTCCAGGCCTTGAAGCCAAATGGCATATATCATAGCCCCTCACCATCAAACACCAACAATTGTACTTTATTTTGTTCAAAAAAAAGTTCTAATGCAAAATTGCTCACCGATTTTTTGACTTTTCATAGCGCACATTTTGTATATCATGAACTACCAACAAATGTACTTGCTACAGCTGAGCTATAATGTTCCACCACTTCGACCATTTAAGATAATATATTGTGTTGTTCATCCACTTGGCATATTCAACTCTACTTGCATCCCGCCACCCATTCACATTCGCTACGAATAATTACTCTTGCAAAAAACCAGACTGGACTTTCCCCATGCATTCTCCCCCCTCCCTGCCCTCTGAATACACTACCATAGTATACCCTCCTATCGGCGTAACCATTGCGCCTTGCTAAGGTGCAAGCGCTAGTATATATGTCCCTTGGGAGACACTATTCCATATTCAAACATTAAAAAAACTTTAGATCCCAAGATTTAATGGCAGAGTATCAAATAGATGAGTTGATATCTAGTTGATATCAATAAAGACATGAAGAGTCGTAGATTTTTTTTTTAACTAAATTACAAAAATGATACACTTGGCATCCTCAAATTTACTTTCATGTATACAAAACATTTAATATAATAATGGTAATATAGAGAGTCGCTGTGCGAGGAATTTTACTATACAAACAACTTAAAACTCTCTTCCACTCTTATGCGAAATTCATAAAAACCCTCACACAGTCTACAATCTATTCTATTATAAATTTCAATCGATTTGCCATGATTTTGGTTTAAAACCAAATCAGATTCGCCACACTGTTTGCTCTGCATTTCACATTCCCTTCAGTTGTTGTGGGAGAACCGTAGGTGGGGGAGAAAATTGAACATGGGCATTACAGGGAGCAGAGATTTTATTGGAGTTTTGATTGTTGGGTTCATTATTTGGAGTGGAATGAGGAAGTAGATACAAAGAAGTGTTGTGGGAAGAGAGAAGGGCCTCTGCCATTAACTCAAAGGAAATCCTTCACGAGTCACCTGAAGTCTAATATATGCAGAGTCCCACGAAATCCTTTGTGAATCGCCAGGAGAAGCCAACAGGAGGTCGTTTTTCTGCCCGCCATTTTCCCTACAGTAGTCCTTCCATATTAACCTTAAAACAAACACTTTTAGGTTTTCTTATTCCTATTCTAGAACTCTGAAGCAAGTGAATGCTTTCTGTAGCACCCCTCCATTTTGGTTCTTTTGATTGGACAGTACTTTCTTTGTTATGCTTTGTTCTATTATTACTTTGACTATGGTATTTGGTTACTATTTGATCATTCAGCTAATCCAATCTCATACAAAGTAGATCATTCAGCTAATCTCAAAAAATAAAAATTGTAAAGAACCCTCTAAATAAGAAACCATACCAAGTTATTCTAAATTTTTCTGATTTATCCTGCAGCTAGCAAAAGATTACTGTTGACAAAAAAACATGATCTCAATGGGTAATAACAATATTTATCTTCCCAAAAATAATATTTAAATATATTTAAATAATATTTAAATATATTTAAATAATATTTAAATATATTTAAATAATATTTAAATATATTTAAATATTATTTAAGTTTTATTGAAAATATTTAAAAAATTAGTAAAACAAAATCTCCAACAAAACTGAGAGCTTTCATAAAAAGAAAACTGTTTTTTAAATTCATTTTAGGAAGTTAACAATAATGACTGCATTTTTTTTTTCAAAAGATAAGATTTAAGAGTGGATATGGATTTTTTGATCCTATAGTGTTGTATTATATAGTGCATGTCATTTGAATGTCAATTTTTAGGTGAAGAGTGTTTCCTTACACATTGGTTTTTGATGGATGTCATTTTAATACGCCTCGAGTAAACAATCATAATACAGATGAATTAAATATAATCAAAACACTAATCCAAAAATTTTATCTTTTTTTTTTCTAATCAAAACTCTAACCCTAACCCTAATTGAATGCCATTTTAAATTTTAACCATTTTAAAATAATATTTAAGTTTTATTGAAAATATTTAAAAATTTAAAAAAGTAGAATCTCAAATAAAACTGACAACTTTCATAAAAAGAATAATGACTGCATTTTTTTTTCTTAAAAGATAAGAAGATAAGATTTAAGAGTGGATATGGATAATTAAATAAAATCAAAACTCTAATCTTAACATTTTCATCATTTTTTCTCTAATCAAGACTCTAATCCTAATCCTAATTGAATAAATACACTAAAATTTCTCATAATTATAAAAAATATATTTTTATTACTAATGTTCACCTTACAAACTTAAAAATTTATTAAATGAGACTAAATATTTAGTTTTAATTTATTTTTTTAATTAAATTGATTTTAAAATGTATCAGCGGCCTCACCAATGATTCCGTCAGCTTCCTGGGCATCAACAAAATCTAGTATCTCCCATGCTTGACAGTATGCCTTCAGAGAATCTTTCACATCCCTCGGAGGGAAATCATGAGAAGTGGCTTCAGAAGTGCCAGGGCATTTTGAACAATTAGAGATTGGAGAGTGCTAGATGATGATTCTAATCAAGGAAACTGCTGTTATTTTCCAAGATGTTTTAGTGGCCTCTACCAACTGTTTCCCTGCCTCTAACGGCTGATATTCATGAGATGGAGACTGCCACAAATACTTAAATCCTGGAGGCTTTTTAGTATAAACACTGCTCAAATCAATACCCTCTGGCCTTTCCTCATTACTTCTACGTTGTAGGAAAGTAATCAACTCTCCACAACTAGTTGTCCTATCATTCTTTCCTTCTGCGATTAGTTTCTTTGCTTTTGCAATTGAAGTTTTATTGGCTATCCATAGGCTTTTTGGAGTCTCCCCCAGCATATCAAGGCCCTTCAAAATTTCTTCATAGTCTGAGAATTTTTCGAATTCATTTTCCTCGTGCTTGGATAGTATGAAAGTAGTCAATTTAGAAGTGCATTTATTATGAAAAATTATCAGGGAGACCACCCAACATATTTTACTGCATAATACCGTTATACATTGCAGCCCCGCCAGCATATATAAGAGCATCCGTGGCATCTGGTTTTTTGTGGGTTGCTGGGAAATGATCTTTGTCACTGATCTATTGAGCCTTTCTGCCTGCTGAATCTTCGGTCCCCAATCTTCAATCAAGTCTTTAATATATCTTGTCCAATAATCTTCAACCCTGTAAACTGTGCGCCAGTTACCCGAATGCCATCTTGTGTAATATCCTGCGGCTATAACCCATCTCCATCCCATGATTGCCCAACCTATCAGGATGAATATAACTTGCAGGATAGTTACCGTCAACTTCTTTTTCTCGAAGGTTGTATGAGTCTCAACCGTGAGACCTTCGATACACCATCCTATTATTGAACTACAAATTAGAAAAGAGATTATGCTTGCAGCAGAAGAACTCAACGCTGACCTGGCAGTAATATAGTCGGGAATGTAAGCACGAACAACAATCCAATCTTTCAGCACTTCATCTTCAATAGTTTGCCAATTGTACTCCTTTACGACAGCATCGCTCGTTGTCGGAAGAATCAAAGGAATCTTGTGAGCAAAAATAACCTGATAGTAAGCAGAGATAAGCTTATTAAGGACTCAGATTTAAACATTTATATTTCAAAAAAATCCAAACAATGCAGTGTATGGGGCTGTTTTCGTTTAAAAGTAAGATTGGGTTTAGTCAGTGCGGAGTTCCCAGTTAATCGGCGCAACTTGAGGAAATTTGCTGACTATGAGTTTTCTAATTAATTAATGATATCAAGTTTCCACAATCTATATAGCTAATTCAAATTATCGTTTTGTGGATTTGATTGTATTTGAGATTGATGCAAAATCGATCAAATCCAAAAATAATAATTTGAATTCTCCAATTAATTAGTAAGACGATATAATATTTTTATTTAAATTTTTATTTATTTATACTAGAAAGGTGTGTGTTTGGTCAATGTACCCATATTGATTTTGTTGCTCTTAATCAACCATAATTTTTTTTTTATCAAGCCTTTATCAGTCCATCGATGAACCAATATCCTAACTATTGGGACCAACAATCTTTTTTCGGTTTAGTTTCTTTCTAAATAAGAAAATTGAAAATCCTAATAACTTATAGTCATCTAACGATGGGTTCATGCCTTGTTTCAAAAGTAGCAAATATTCCATTACCAATCAAAACTGTAGAATGATGAATTATCAATGTAAAAGGATTGGGCCTTCATGAACAAGGAGTCATTGAACCAATATATGTTTATGCAAACCAAGGATTCTAAGGCATCGAATACCAATCTCCTAGTAAGAAAAATAATGATATTATTCTTGTGAGTGCTTGGGTAACTTCTCCCATAAGTAAAACAAGTCCCTCTCACCATTCCTCTAATGATTTTTTTCCACTAATCCTTTCATTGACCATATCATCCCCATCACTAACCCTTTTATTGACCATGTAATAATCAACAATCATCTTGTTGACTCCATCACCAACTTTCACATTCCAGCTCCTAAATCCATCACCCTAGACTAATAAAGTGACACACCACTTAAGTTACTCCATTACAATGAATGTGACAATAGATTCATTGTAATGGAGTAACTTAAGTGGTGTGCCTCCATTACAATGAATGTGACAATAGATTCATTGTAATGGAGTAACTTAACTGGTGTGCCACTTCATTAGTCTAGGGTGATTGTAAACTTTTGGGCCTTTATCCTTTAAACTAATAAACAAACCTTCATCACGATTGAGGCTGGTAGGGTGATTGCTAATTTCAATGGCTTCCTTGAATTTCCTCTTGAAAAAAGTCATATAAATGGATTATTTTTTAATATTATTTAGTCAAAAACAAAAAGTTAATTTATTATTAACATGATATTTAAAAAGATTGATATGATTATAGATCAATTTCTCAATGAATAAGGTAGAAGAAAATAAAAGACAAATTGGAATATATTTTCTAATAAATTGTTCGTTAAGAGATATTTAACATCTTTAAGTATCTAATAAATGATCCAAAAATTAAATTAAAAGTTCATCTATCTCTATAAAAATATGTTTTTATGATTTTTTTCCTAAAAATTAATTTTATAAAATATAATCAAAATAAATATATTATAGATTCAACTTGTATTAAGTTAGGCTCTTTACAATAATGAGCTATGAGAAAATAAATTTCTTATTGGCATAAATTTTTAAATATCTTTTTTATAAATAGAAATGCAAGTTAAAGCTTTTTTTTGAAGTGATGTAATGAATACTTTTAAAACAAAAATTCATGGAAATATGCTTGGACAATGCTCTTTGTTGGGAATATTTGGCTTCCATTATCCTATTCGTAGAAAATGTGTTGGCCATTTTCCTATTGCTTTAGCTTTGGGGAGCACAACGGTAAAATACTTCTTAAGTGGGCTTCTGTAAATGAAGTCAATTTTTTTTATTTTTTATTTTTTTCTTTTTTGTATTAAACAAAGCAAAAGAATTTACAACAATAAAGCTACCAACAATAGCTGTAAAACATGACCAGTCAAAAAGCTAGACAAACTATACAATATCTATAAGATTCAATGAAGTTCACTGAAGCAGAACATGATATCAACCATAAAATACAATTACATAGATAAAAGTTGTATAATATTATGATCAAGTTTATTGTCTAGCTAAAACTTTACTATCTGATATTTAATCTACTATAGCTGATGTTTATCCCTTTCCTTCTTAGGTATTACTTGAATCTATGAAAAAAGAATAGCCACCTAAAAACATATGTAAGAGTAAATCCATAAAGTACCAATAGCCTAATAAAAATTATTAGAAAACATTGCAGCACACCGATTCCTCCATATATTTTTCAAAATAACCTATCGAATAGAATCAACAATCACATCCTTTTGCATACCAAGCCTAAAAATAATGTCTTTCCAAGTTAAGTCATGCTTAAAAATAGCCGAGAATTCTCTAAAAATAGTAAACCATTTCCTTTTAACATATACACAATCCCAAAAATGTGCCTCAAACTTTCCATAGCCTTACAATAAGGGTAGTTTGCTGGTTGGACCATAATGCATTTCAATCTATCTCCCATAGGTAGCTTGGAGTGCAATATCTTCCCAACCAACACATGTGAGTCAAAATCAGCTTTGGAACACCATATTTGAGCACTTAATTTACACCAAAAATTAGTGTTGAGTCTACATTTCCACTTTTGATTCAAACGATTAGTAATATTCCAACTAGGCAATAGCTTTAAATAAAAAAATTTAATGGAAGATTATTGAAGTGACTGTAATCTATAACCATTTCCAATCTCTAAAGAAGAAGCAATCCCTTTTAGTACAAAACTCAATTGTTAGATCAACCAGCACTAGTGATTTAACAAAAATTATGAACTGTTCATAACTAGAATTCAACCCATACTGCTCCTTAATGATGTTCCAAGGAACCCAATCAAAAATGTCAAAATCCCAAAGATCTTAAAAGTGTTGAACTCCCTTTTTAAGCAAATAATGAGCTTGTCTTGGGAAACATAAAGCCAATGGTAGATAATGATAAGAAATTATTTTTTTCTTCCAAATTGACATAGAAACAAAGCTAAACCATGTCTGCAAGGAAGATCCATTCCAATTTTAAAAAATGCTAACTTTTTGCCAAGCTTTCCAAATAGTCTGGAGGGGAAAAGAGGCTTTGATTCTAAAGTGAGAAGGTAAAATCATTTTATCTAGCCAACGAACCTCTTGTGATTTCTTCTTAATAGAAGCATCCATAATTCTTTGATGAACTAAAATCTTCCATGGTTCATCTTTGTCGGTATCTCTTATAATCCATTTTGCAGCAAGGAAAATCCCCTGGGTTTGGGGGTCAATAAGCCCCAGTCCTCCTTTATGTTTTGGCTTAATACAATGAGACCATGAAGAAGCAATAAAACCACCATTACCATCCCATCTAGACCACAAGAATTTATGGATTATTTTATTGAGCTCCTCATACCCTTGTTTGGAAGGAATCCAACAAGAATATTAGTACACATGGGAAGCAATGAGAATCTTATTAGCCACTTGGATCTTGCCAGCCAAGGATAAAAATTTATTGCCAAAATTGAACAACTTATGTTTAATTTTATTTAAGAACCAAGTCCACATATCAGAAAGAGAAACTCCCAAACCAAAGGGTATACCTATATATCTAGTTATCTCACCATGCTTAATTTTCCTCTATTCTTTCGGTATCCATTGTGGCTTGGCATAAGGTTGAGCCATTAAAAAATTTGTTTTATTATGAGCAATAAGGGAGACAAATAACTCTCAGTACAAGTTAACAATTTCCAAACAATTGTTCACCTCCTCTTCAGAATTATGCAAAAATAGCATGCTATCATGAGAAAAGTGGGAATTAATAACCACCTACTTTTGAGGGATAGAAATCCCTTTGATAAGTTTCATCTGATGAGATTTATGCAGAAAATAACCCAAGGCATCAGTTGTAAGAACATACAAAAAGGGAGAAAGGGGACACCCCTGCCTTATGGAACACTGTAACTCAAAGGAGTCAGACATATTTTTATTAATAATCAAATGAGAACTAGCATCTTGAAACAACATTTGAACATGCTTTTGAATTTTAGGACCAAAACCTAGCCAATGAAGCATTTTAAGGATAAAGTTCCAACAAATTTGTCATATGCTTTGTCAAAATCCATCTTGACTATCAAAGCATTTTGGCTTGATTGTTGTGCCCATTCCATAGTCTCCCAAGCCAGCAAAAGGTTATCAAGGATATATCTACCTTTTAAAAACCCCATTTGCTCAACTCTCACATTCATTTGAATAATGGGCTTAATTTTGATTGCTAAATCCTTTGCAATAATTTTATATGAAGTGTTTAGTAATGTAATTGGATGCCAACCAGCAATGGTGTCCTCATTCTTCCCCTTAGAAATAAGTTTGATAATACCTTTTTTGATAATAGGACCCAAAGAACTGCTTTGAAAAGCTTCCAAATATAGCATATAAAAATTATCCTTAATATGCTTTCACACAGTTTGATAAAATTCAGCAAGAATACCATCAAAGCCAGGACTTTTATTTGGTTTCATAGAAAATAAAGCACGTTCAATTTCCTCCAAAGAGAAAATTCTATCCAAATATTTTCTATAACTTGGATCAATCATATTAGGAAAAAAATCTTGTATGCTATCTTCCAACACATGTTGGATATCAATTCAATTATTTTCTTTTCTAAACAACCTTTCATAAGAACTATGAAGTAGATTAATAATATTTGCTTGATTAGTATGGTGTCCACTTTCATCCCTTATAGCTTCAATTTTCTCTTTTTTATGCTTATAGTTAAGATGATTAAAAATATAGTTAGAACCCTTGTTCGCTTCCTTGATCCATTGAATTCTGGCTCTAATTTTGGCACCTGTCCTCTATAATGATTAATTTTTCATAGCTGAGCTTCTATAACATCAATATGTTTTTGAAGATTTTCATTGAAAGGATCAAGATTAAGTTTTGTTCGAGCAAGTTCTAGCTATCCTTGGAGAGATTTTTCACCTTGTTTACGTTTCCAAGACATTCTTATTCCAAATGAACAAAGAAACTCAACACATTGTGATATAGCAGAAATCCACCATCTCGCCCATGAATCTCCTTCAAGAGGTTTAGGAATTGAGTTCCAAATCCCCACTAAAGCTGAAACACATTCTTTATTTTTAAGATGAGAAATATTAAGCTTGAAAGGAAGTGGAGAAGAAAACTCAACCTTAGCATTCTTTGAAGAAGACAAATAACAAACAATTGGATAAAAATCAAATAAAATTGTGGAATAATCCACTAAAACCCAGAAATCTTGAGATAACTTAACCAACTTGAGATTGAGATAAATAGAAACGATCCAATATGCTCAGCTTCTTATCATTACTTGGTCTACAATTAGACCAAGTGTACTAGTTATTGGCATGACAAGAGAATTGGTTCTGAAGAGGATTGGCAACTCCAAGCACATTCCTACAATAAATCCATTTTTCAATTCTTCCTGTTTGAGCTTAAAATGATTAAACCAATAGTGATCCTCATGATGTTCGACCATGGTAAATTCTCCTCCCAACACCTAATCAGCAACATGAAGGTTCTTAGATATCCATTCCCAAAGAGTAACTCTTTCTCTCAGATTGTTAGGTGCACAAATTGAGCAGAAACCAAGAGGTTGTCCATTGATAAAGGTGAGGGTCCAAACACCGTTATGGGTTGGGTCCTCACCCAAGTTATCAATGACATGTTTTGAGATGGAAGGAGCCAATCCAAGAATATCTCCAATGTTGCCCTCCTTATGCAAGGTATGAACAAACATAGCATCTTTCCATAGATTGAAAAGAGACATATTTAAACATTCATTTCCAATCTTAACTTCTTGTAGCATAAGCACATCAGACTTCCATTTATCAAGAGAGTTTTTTACTTTAAATTTTTGATGAGGGTGGGAAATCCCACTCACATTCCAAGATAATATTCTGAACCTCATAGTGAAACATCACGAGAATCATCCTCCTCTTGTGGCAAGACTCCATAGTGATTAGAAATGGGAACTTCTTTATCGTTGATTAGTTTTTCAATTGAACCACCAGAAGGGGATCTAGACTGTTGTTAAGAATTAGGATGGGGAGATAAAGATCTTTGAGAGGATTTTGAAAACCTAGAATAATTTGGAGCAGAAAGTTCATTATGAGGGGAATGAGAATTTGAGGAAGGGGAAGAATGTTCCTTTCGTTTCTAAACCGTTTTCCAATCATCATTCATAATGACATCCCTATAAGAAGCATTAGCCAAAATAGGAGAGTTAGTAGAAGAATGAGGACTACAAGAGGAAGAACTATTGTTCATTTGAGGTGCAAAAGGCAGTGTATTTTTTATTATTGGCTTGGGCTGTAAGGCAGGATTAGCCGTAGCCTTGGCTGGGGGGCTTGTGAAGGGGAATAGGAAACCCAGTTTTTCTAGATAGGGTAGTCTCAGATCAAATGACCCTCTTGTCGAAAGAAAAATCAAGCATTAGGATTATTCAAACAAATGATTGGTTGATCAATTTCAAGCCCAGGACCATATAATTTAATATTCTTTGGCAGTGAGCTGTTCAAGTCCACTTCTGCATAAACTCTCAGGTGAACTCTTAGACTAGAAATTATTTTAGAGCTTTGTTTGCACCAAATAACTTTACCCAGTTGTGCCACAATGTCCTTAAGATATGGTAAGAAGACTAAGTTTAAAAAATGAAACTCCAACCACATTGGATAACGAGAACAAGAGGGTCCTTCAGGGTGAAATTCAAATGTCCAAACTTGAAGATAGCAAAATTGTCCACAAATTATCCATGTGCCATATTGCAACATAGCCTGGGCATGCTCTATAGATTTGAACATGCAAGAGACATAACCATTACCCAAACCCCTTATTGTTTCAATCATACAACCCCTATTTTCCCAGTTTATTCTCACCCATTTATAAAATTCAAACTCTATAGGAATTTCTCTCAAAAAGAACAAAATCGCAGTTTTATTTTGATGTTCAGCAATGAGATCTACAGCATCACTCTATTTCCAATGTCTGAACAGATTTTTTTTTTCTTTTAATATCAAATTCCATTTATCACAGTACAATTTTTGATTGATTGAGTAAAATACAATTAAATAAGTAGGGGTATTTTGAAAATTTCGGTGTGTTAGGACTCAAAGAGTATAAGATTGAAAACTCTATATTTGGTATTTTTAAATTTCTAGTTTTGTTTTTTTATTTATTTATAATAAATATAATTTAAATTATTTTAATCTTTTAAGAATTATATTATTTTATTTAGATATGTTTTTTTCATACTAAATTTTTTTAAAAATATATTATAATTTTTTCTCATTTGAAATATTAGTATCTTATATATTTATTTTTTCAATTTTCACTAGAATAGGATTACTCACATTCATATTCTATAAAATTAAACTTATTCACTTGTTTTGGAGTCTTACCTTTTCATAAATCTTAAACTCCAATTCACTTCTAAATATCAAACTATGTCTAAAAATTCTTATTTATACAATTAGACAAACATGGAAACAAATAATCTAACACCTCTATCACACAATTACTATTCTTAGGCATCTAGAACCTCCTAATTACCCAAGGATCTCTCCATCTCTAGTACTCACACCACCTACCTTTATAACCATAGCCATCTACAATTGCACCTATAACTACACTTAAGACCCATTTTCATATAATTATTGGTTGTTGAGTGAACCTATGGAACTAACAAAGGTAGGTCCCTTATGTGTTGTACTATGACAATCTTAACTCATAACATGCATGTGGACATTTTTAGCCAATTGGTGGTAAGCATAATTCTTAATAAAGTTATATGCTCACTTCTATACTCTTATATATAAAGTTAAATTATTTTAGGTGACATCCATGACATAAGTATGGTATATATAATAAGTACTAGCTAGTTTATTACCATACTAGGAATTATTTTTTAAAAAATAAAAATTGTAGGTTTTATCCCTCAAGATTTTTTTTATTATTCTCATGTAATTTTAACATATTTTTCTATTATATTAAGCATAGATAAGTATAAATACAAGATTCTTTCACTCATTTTCTCCTAACAAGCAATCTAAGCATGCAAGTATTGAAGTATTCAATAGAGCATTCAAGAGAAATTCATCAAGCATTTGGGGCCATCATCACGATTCAAGCATCATATCAAATAAATTCTTGCATCATGAGTGTTTTTGAGCTAATAATTTTGATGTAGGGTTTTGATTCAAGCAAGAAATTCAAGTCAAGTTCTATCAAGCACTACTACAAGTCAAGATCGACATTCAAGCTAGCCACTTCACAAAAGTTTGCAAATTTCATAACAAGAGGTTGGTGAGTTATAACATATATATAACTTTTTTGTATTCATCATTCCCTTCATTATTCTATTTCATTCCAGGGTTTAATTACCGACAAGGGGTTTGACCAAGAAAAATATCCAGTTACTAACAATCAACAATTTTTTCCTCTCTTCATGTATGTGTTTGTAGATTTAGGTTGAAGACTTGAAGATCATTTGAAGTGCAAAGTTGCATTGCAAAGTTCTCATCTTCACAGAAACTCACCTAGAGGCTAGATTTGGAGAAGAAAAAGTGCAGACATTGAGCATTGGGATCACATTCAAATATTTCATAAATTCAAGATGGGACTAAATCAATAGTAAGGGTGTTTTAGTCCTCCCAAGGGAATTTTGTAGAGATTTTTCAAATTTTGTTCTGATATCTAAAGATTTTTCATTTCCTCTGAAAAATAGCTGTGGGACTAAGAAAATAGTAAAGATGTCTTTGTCCCCCCTAGCATATTTTGACAGTATTTTTGCATTTCCAGAATCCTCATGACATTCCTAGACTTCCTAGGTACATAAATCCTAACTTGTTATTACTTAATTTTGTCATTTGCATCCATCATTTGGCTTGCATTACTAGGTTTTATGAGTTGAATGTTAAAGTTTCTTGTCCAAGATTTTGCTTGGTGGTGAACCCTTCGAATCCTATAGACCCCCTCTAGGTCTTCCTTGTTGAGAATTGACTCACCTTTGGGTTGATAGTAAATCCAATTTGGGATCCTAGGGCATATTTGAATGATAATAGGAGAATAGTGTTGTTATATGACCTAGGACATAAAGCACCCATTCCCCCATTGTTCATTTTGGTGAACTTCACATTTTTGGACATTCATTTTTCTGATTTGGAGTTCATTAAAGTCCTAGATCTAGGTTCACTAATACATTTGCCTACAAAATACGACGAAACTGTCTGACGAAATATGTAAAATTCAATGTTCATCGGGTGCTTGTAAAATTTGATGTGTAATTTCCAATTTTTTGAAAGTTTATCCCCGACATTCATCAAAATTTTGATGAACTTGGGGTTCGTCGAAATGTCAACTATTATTTTCATCAAATTTTTGACAAACATGAAAAATTAAAAAAAATCAAATTGTGGCCGACATAAAGAAAAGTGAGTTTGCGCTTGATTTATTGTGACAGGTTTCGCTCTACTTGAGATAGTTTGTGGAGAACTAAGGAGGATTTTCTTGGGAAAAATCAAAAAAAATTCAAGAAGATATTGCCAGGTTGAGGGTAGTCATTGTCTTTTTGCAGAATTCAGTTGTGAAGTCAGATTTGTAGTTCCAGGTTTGAATATCATATTTTAAAGCAACATCTCATGATTTCATTTTAGAGGTTAAGGGTTTTGAAAATTTTATGTCCACATTTTGTTGTGTGGAATCACCATAAGATCACAGAGGAGCAGATTCTTGTAGTGTAATTATGTGATCCATAACTCTATTGGTCATGTGGCACAACTGTGCTATAACAAATACATGATGCATTCATGTGTGACCCAAGTTTAATGTGGCTATGTTGTGATAGAAATGGAGGCACTCATATAATGTAGTTAATTCAGGTTGTATAATGTAGGTGTCAATCATCATTGGGTGCATTCAGGTTGTCTCAAGTTTAACAGGTTAGGATGTAATTATAGCATGATCGAAATAGTGATTACCTCTTGCTGCAATAAAGAGCCTATAACTCTGGTTGATATGCAGAGTGGTTGTGTTATATCAATTATGTAGTGCATTCAAGCACAACCCATGTTTAATGGGCTATTCTAGAGAGTGATCAAGATTTTCTAAACCTTATGAATGTTACTTGACATATATTTGCATAATCTGAAATTCCTTCAGAGGCTTTTGAAGTATCAATGTATCTTATATAGGGTTTAGAATGATTTCTTTTAATTAAAAAAATAAATAAATGATGTATTTCACTGTAATTAGATAATGTGGAGATCTCCTAAATCGCCCCAGCACACTATCCTCTTTGGCACTGTATTCATTACTCCAGCTACTAGGTTTTTGCATGTGACATCTTTAATATCTTCATGACCGTGGCTTTTAAATAGATCTGAGTCTTTGCTTTAATCCTTTTCATGGTAACCCTTGAGTTCCATAATCCACCTTCAATCTCTTCTAAGAACGCTGTCTTAAGCTAGACTGCATAGTATGCATATAAAGCAAGTCCTTCATACCTGCCATTGTTCCAAACCACCACTCACTGCCTTGCTTAAAATGTTGCCTCCATAAGCACAATAGCATGTTTTAAAATCATGGTTTCTAGTGATTGACCATTAAGGTCACTACTTTCATCATGAAGATACAATGAGATTTTGTCTTCAAACTCAAGGCATTATGGAAGATAACATTGTGAATTGTTTGTTGTGTACGATTTGATTTTCTTGCACATTTACTGCTTTGCTAACTTCCTTTAAGGTAGGGTATTACCCTGGTGCAATCTCAAACAACTCACTCACTGTCACTTGAAGATTCCTTTCATGAGCATCCTTGTATAAAATCAAACTATGCCCTATAGATTGCCTACTACTAATATAGGGGACTCATGGTTTCATGGTATTGTAGTTCTTAAGATCCTTCAACCTTATTGACTTACTACTTCATAGTCCACAAGGTATTATTCACTAGTCTCCCATCTTTAGTGTGTCTCAAAACACTGCTCAAACATGCGATCCACTACCTCCATTATACAATATTAATGGCTAAGAAGAAACATTGAACCTATGATTACCACTGTTACTTCATTTGGACAGTCATTCCCTGATTGCATTTGCCTTGTCTAACACTAACAAAAGCATTTGAAAAACCCTTAAGGTCAGCAAGGGGGTAAGGAAACTCACTGTTAAAATCTCCACTTTACTATCTGAGTTTGAGCTTTATTATCTTACATGCACTTCCTTGCTTTGTTTTTGGTATCACATCTCAAGTGGTGTCATTCTTCTCTTGTAGATTGCATTTACAAATGTCAGTAAGCTACATAGTGTACTTGTTATTGGCTGCAATCTTTAGATTGCAAGATTTTGTTATTACCTACATTGTCTCAATCTTTCTGGTATTGCAACCTCACTAATCCGCTATAGTTATTGTTTATGTTTCTACGGAGGCCTAGGGTTTGTACCCTAATCATACTCTTACCAATGCTTCTGTTGTTTTTTATTAGGGCTCTCTCAATGTTGAGGGCCCTAGGGATAAGCTCGTCATAAGAAGTGACACATTGCATCTTTAACTAAAAGGATAAATCCGTATTGACATTAGCAATGATGATTCCGACTCATTGCTCCATAGGAATGGGTCACTTGCTCTTACTAGCTCGCTACCTCCATTTTTGTAGGAATTTTGTGATCAAGTTCAATATTCTAATTTTAGGAGTCTTAACAGTTGGAAATCATAGTAAAATCGGAATTTAATAAGTTTTGGAATTAGCATTGTAAAGTGTTTTTTGGGGTCATTAACTT